>JAECUM010000914.1:0-57131 GCA_016617855.1 Megalonaias nervosa
ATTTTTTCGTTGCAGCATCAAAATCTAATTCTGGTGTTCTGAGATTATTAATACCATTATTATTCATGTTGAGAAATGCACGCATTATACCACCGTTGGCTAATACGTTCTTAGATTCTTGATCATCGACGTATATTCTCATTGCAGCGTCCGTATCTGCGGTTGGGTTTCCAAGGTCTATAATTTTATTTTGATTTATGATAATGATACCCGTGAATGAATCACCAGCTTTCTTGATATAATCGTTAACTGACTTACCGGAATCTTGTATTTTACCTTGATCAGTAAAATTAACGATATTATCAACAACCGCGGTAGGAATTCGTATGAGTACATCTGGCAGTTGTATATTACTTGTCTTTAATCGTCCTTGCTTATCCTGAAAAACAACGACTTCATTTTGATCCACACTTGTAATGTTTAATAAATCATCGATTTCATTTCTGAGCTGGTTAAGAGTTGCATATTTATATAAATCACCTTGCTGCTGAGCTTTACCACGAGAAGATCTTCCGTAAATATCTACCATTATATTTACTAATGTCTGTTTAAATGTGACAACGTAGTATATTCATTCACGACTTTATGACGTGGCGTTGTTGATTTTGATACAGCATCAAGTACAGCGAGTACTTCTCGACCACATATTGGCGGATCATTTAATTTTTGTGTTGGTAACGTTGAATACCAGATTGGAATACTTTGCACATCGATTTTATCGCTGCTAACATATTCTTAAAATTCTTTTGGTGGTGCTAGTTCATATGAATCAAAATAAATGTGGATCAATTACATATGCAACCCAGTGAGTGCCTGGCTCAGAGTTTTTATCGAGATTAATAATACCAGTTTCAATATTGTTTGGTTCTTTTGGTAATTGATCACGCATAAAAACACCTCTGAAGTTTTTTATTTTTAATTTTTTAGCAGCATCAAGTAAATCAAAATCGGACATGGGCAGAATCAATGAACTGTCCCGGGAAGTCTTAGACCCTTTCCGTACCATGAATATGGGGTCCCTGGGAATCTTAGACCGCGACCGTATACTGGGCCTGATAATCTCAGACGGCCCGGCTGTGGCACGTTTGGTGCTCTTAGACGTCTTCCGTGTTGTTTTGCCCGTGATCTTTTTTTTACGTTTTCTGCGTGTATAATTCCTTGACCCGTTGCTTTCTTTAATGCCATTCCAGCAGCGGTTCCAAGAGCGCCTAATGCAGCTGCTTTTGCAACAGCTGGGGCTGCAGCGGCTATTAATGCTGGTATAGCTGCAAGAAGTGGAAATATACCACCCGTCTTAGCGATGTCTTTAATGACACCCGCAGAAAGATTAAGTTTTATAACTTTATTTGATTTTTTGGCTTCATTGAAGTTTCTGAATTGACGTTCTGATAACGATAATTTATTTGCACCAATCATTTGTTCTTTTTTTTAGCGATATTTTTATTCCACAGTTATTTTCTGATGCTGACTGTAGCCTTTTTATCTGACCAGGAGTCAGGGTAACACTAACGTGATTATATGACATTATAATATCATAAACGATCTAATTACATGTTTTCTACTGGAGCATCAACAACTCTCATTCATCCACCAACACCTTCAAGTAACATCGATTTATCGCTGAGTATAACGGCTATTGCCCTATAACCACCAGCGGGCAGTCGAGCTACACCTGCTCGAAAGTGTATATCAACGACAGATTGTCTGAATAAATCTAAGTGTTCTAGTGAAAAGTAATATATTGGACACAGTGTTGTAAAATCACGCTGAGATATCTGTAAACCAGAATCAACATTCTGATCACGCCCCATAAATGTCATCAAACGATGATATGCACGTGCAACATGATTATTTTCAAAATTTAGCAACACTTCTTCGGAAGGTTCTTGATGTCCATTTATCCTCAAAGAAACTTCACTAACTCCAAGCGTATCAAACACCATTGGATTTCGTTCCTGTGAGTCTACTCTGGCATTTTCCTGAAACGCAATAAATATATGTCGTGGTGCCGACACTCCCTGCTGTGATGCTATCTGCCATGTAAATAAGCCAGCAACGGCACCTTGAATACTCTCTGTGGTCATAGTCAACCATGACAACATTGATTTACCACCACTGTCCATAAAAGAAAGTAACCGTTGTTCTTCGGTAATCGATGGAGTCATTTTTGGCATCCACAACGAAAGTTTTGTCAGTATTACTTTACCTGCAGCAACGGCAGCATCACGCCATATTGCATCATTGTCGATGGCTTTTCTAACAAGTACCACTGTGTGTTTAGCGCCAAACATAACCTTCCTAACATTTCTGCAGAATCCAAATATATGTGACAGTGGAATCGCACATGAAAATTCTTCATCACCGTTTAACATTGTTCGACGTGATGCGAATCCCAAGTTGAAATTTTCATTCATTGATACAACTGTGTCCCCAGCTGCATTTAGTGTTACGTTTCTGTTTTCTGGATGATCAGTTGTATCCTTTGCAAACATCATTGATGGACCATCTGATCTTGAGTAATCATCGCTGTATCTTGCAAGACCAAGTATCGTCGTGGCAACATCAACATTTTCTAAACACGATTCAATATTCTTTCTGTCAATGATTTATATGGCACTGTTAAATAAAGCCATGACACCGTTGTTAACAAAACCAACTCGATCACCAATTCCGTATGCGTTATTATCTGCTCGTAAGAGTCTACCTTCTATTTCGATAAATGCTTCAGCGGGCAAGAAATATCTACTTGTATCCTGAACTTGTAATTCAATTCTTCCTCGTGCGTCAGGTACACGTGCGTCATAAGAATAATATTGATAATCACGCACAGACTCATCCTTGAGTACTGGTGCGTCCATGTCAAATGCGGAATCAGATATACGTTTGAACATCTTTATTATATTTATTATCGTCTAACACGAAGACCACTTCGGGAAGTGAGACCACTTCCTGCTATCAGACTAGCGGTTATATTTTTTCTTTTGCTGACATTGGTACACTAGCCAACTCTGCTAGTTTTTCATTAGCAGCTTGATTTATTATTTTACTAATATTTGCGGGCATTGTTTCAGTACTAGGTAATTTTACTGGTTGAGGTTTTCGTCGTATTAATCGTGCTAGTCTATCTTTGATTGTTGAAAATGCTTTACTAGCAACATCACCAACAGCACCAATACCTTTTTCACGAACAACATCAATAGCTTTCATTCCCAGTTGCTTTGCAATCGGTATTGCTTTTGGGGCTAACCTTCTAAATAGACCCTGAACAACATCACCTAGTCCATCTCCGTAGGTCGTTTTGTATACTGGTAATCGTGAATTTATTACTCTAACCATGATTGGTCCACGTCGAGCATTATGTATGATCATCTTATTATAGTAACTGTATCTAATTATATCTAATCACTGTGATAGTCATCGGCGATTTCATTAATGAGAGACCGATACACATTAATATCCATGATACCGCCTGTAAATAATCGTTTACAAATATCAGCTGCTTCATTAATTATTTCTGGGGAATTATTACCAGCTCGTTTTCCTCCAATTAGAATTTCTAGTCGATCAACATCAGCAAGGATATTGTTGAGACAAGTAATAAAACCGCTTTCTTGATTAGTAAAGCCGCTTCCAGTTGCGCCGGGAGGGTCGTCTGGCGGTCTTAATTTTTCTAATTCTCTATGCTCTTTTTCCATTCCTTCTATTTCTTCTGCCATTCTTATTTTTTCTTCTATTTTTTTCTCTTCTTTCCTCTTCTCTTTTTCTTTTTTCCTCTTCTATTCTTCTTTCTTCCTCTTCACCTGACTGTATTATTTTTTTAAACTTCTCTTTTAGTTTTGATTGTTATAGGAGTCATCTGTTCTGATATTTCTCTATACGGTGGTAATTCCGACGTTAAAGAAGCTGTTTGTTCTCTTTTTGTATATTGTCGTTTTGGTCTTGCTGCTTCTTATTTTTTACGTTCTCTTTCTGCCTTTTTTACTTCCTTTTCTAATTCTTTTACTCGTTTTGCCTGTGCTCTTTCTTCTTGTATTGCTTGTTTTTGTTGTAGTTG
Source organism: Megalonaias nervosa (assembly GCA_016617855.1). Lineage (NCBI taxonomy): Eukaryota > Metazoa > Mollusca > Bivalvia > Unionida > Unionidae > Megalonaias > Megalonaias nervosa. The sequence continues at coordinate 4,055 of JAECUM010000914.1, forward strand.
TTGTTGCCTCGCACTTTCCTTCTGTGATTCTAAATTTCTAGCGTATTCATCTATATTTATATTCAATATAATCTGGATAATTCTCTCTAACTTGATCAACTCCTGTGTTTATGCGATATAATCATTTATACCAGCCTTCACGATCCACAGGTTTTTCAACGTGTTTAGGATTCAAAAAAAATTTTCTATTTTTGAAGTTATCAACAGCAAAAGTATGTAAATTCTTCTTGTCGATTCCCCTAATATGTTCAAAAGCTTTTTCAGTGAATCTATCAGTCACATTAATCTTTATTTTTGTCTTTTTTGCTTTAGGGGTTAGTGGTGCTTCAGCGCCTTCAGGTATAAGTATTTGCTGAGCAGTAGCTATTTCAGCTGGAAGACCCCGTAAAATCCTTTATGTTTGTTTTGTTCTTTCTGCTATTTTTCCAGTTGCTTCAGCAGTTTTTTCTAATACAGGAAGAAGACCTTTAGTGGTTTCTGTAATAGGTTTAAATAATCGTTTTGTATCCTCTGCAAATTCAACTTGAGATTCCTGACGTGATTGTAGTTGTTGCTTGACAGAATCACGAACAGGTAAATATTTTTTAATTGTCTCTAGTCGCTCTCGAGCTAATCTAGCTGAGTGTGGTTCTCCAATCATTATTGATATAACTGATTTAATTACAGCAGCAGAGGAGGTGAACGACCAGTATTGAGTGACCCGGCGAGTAAACGAAACACACCATAAACTAAAAACAAAGAGTAGAAGATAAAATAACGAGATAAGCTAACCCAATTAAAGAAACTCTCGGTCAGTTAGAGGCTTTGGTTTAACGTTATTGACCTTATTTTCAGCCTTCGTAGGAACCTTATTTTTTAGACAAATGACGATTCAGACAAGTTGTCTGTTCACCTCCTCTGCTGCTCTGCTATAACCTGAAATATATATTCTATGATTCTTCACCTTTTCTTCAGGAAGAAAGACATTTTAAAAAATAATACTCAACTTCTTTATGTTCGAATTTGTATATAAGACGATATTTTATGCAGAGAACTTACTTTGTCCACTGTTGTTTTTAAACGTAGAACCCTTACCAATCCATAGTTTTAATCGAGTCTTGTGTATGCAGTTTTAATTGAGTCGTGTGTATGCAGTTTTAACTGAGTAATGTGTATGCAGTTTTAATTGAGTCGTGTGTATGCAGTTTTTATCGAGTCATGTGTATGCAGTTTTAATCTAGTCTTGTATATTCAGTTTTAATCGAGTCTCGCGTATCCATTTTACTACAGATGTAGATAAAGCAATTACTGCATGGACGCCATGACGAAAAAAAAAAAAAAAGAATAGAAAAGCTAGCCATTAAACTTATTTACTCACTTGAGAAGAAGGTATTTATTATCCAGAATCCCACATTCAAGATATGACAATGAAACAATCAAAGGTGCATGCAGCATATATTTAAAGACACGTGTTAAAATAAATTTCGTATCATATACCTGTATCCAAGTGCGTCCAAAAATAATAATGTTGAAAAGCCAGATCATTGCAATAACATTTTCAAGCACTTGCAGATCATGAAGTCTAAACGTATGCGTAGATGTTTGCAGTTCTTTAGATTATTTATTCGCATATGTGAATCGATTCTGAAAACGCGTCTAATACTCGTTAGACTTGCAATAGTGTATTTGCACATAAATATATGAAGAATGTTCCCTAAGGCGAAACGTTAAAAACCTAACATTACTGTAATATTTAGGTAAGAAATGTCAACAAACTATTAATGTAATACATATTTTGAAATGAAGACGGAATGGCAATAATATTTCAGCAGGACAATTAATCTAGGTAAAATATATGCCTTTAAACTATAAATGCCCTGTAAAACAAATATATATTTTTCTTTACGTTGCAACTAAAGTAATCAAATAATATATAAGGATGTAAATATAAGGTAAGGATGTATATCTGTGATTTTGTCAGTCTATGTATGTATGTAAATTCAAGCCTAAATGACAACTGTTCAATATTGGTAAGTGCTTTGTCAATCGATTAATGTATCTTATTTCACTTTTATCTTCACTCAATATATACAACATCTCATGAATATTCATGAGTATCACATTGATTGGGGCCACATTTCTGTGAACAGGACGACGAGCATCGAGGCTATTTGTCTGCAACACAGGCTAATTTTCTGATAGACATGTACATTTAAGTTGATCAATTTGTTGGTTAATTCCTGTTTAAAAGATTGTAGTTGAAACTTCATTGAACTGTAAAGAAACATGTATAAAGAAACTCACTTCGGTGTATTCTTTTACTTTTCAGGATAAAGAGGCTGATGCGGCTGGCCATTACAAGCCTGCTATTTGTTCATTGTAATACACTCCCTCGTAAGTAAACGCTTTTTTCTTTTTTCAATCACTTGCATATATATATATATATATATATATATATATATATATATATATATATATATAGAGAGAGAGAGAGAGAGAGAGAGAGAGAGAGAGAGAGAGAGAGAGAGAGAGATTTTTCTTCTCAAGTACAAGAGAATTATTATGTTTCTAAGCAACTTTTTGCAATGTATATCATTTCTCTCGAATCTTTTTCTCAGCGAAATAATTAAACTTGATGATTCCTTCAGAATGTTTGGTGTTGATTAAAGCTTAACACTGTTTATCATATTCATTCATAAAGTTATCACGCTGTAGACCTACTATTGTTTCCTTTTTATGTCACATTTGTCAATAGCAGCTTACAATAAACCGATATATTTCTCTAAATATAACCATCTTTAATCCTACTGAAGTGTGAACACACTCTCTAATATTCACTTAGAGTTTCATGTGAAGATAATGGGTGAAGAAGCAATGAAAAGAAAACAAAACCAGATGGAAGCAAAGATAGAAAGAAAGAAAGAATCAACGAAAGAAAAAAAAATTATGTTCTTTGAAGAATAACGTTCTTGATTAATGAGTCGCAAATAAAAGTGAATGTATTTTTGTTATATGATATGTTGATTTGCACAGATGCCACAAATTATGAGAAAATGTTGACACTGAAACGCAGATTCAGCTTAAAACTTAGGCATCTGATTGGTCAGTGATTTTGATGTACTCCAGTCGTGCCTTAGGATTTTGAGCTGGCACTGAGTTTGACCATAACATTTTCTTCTTAGCACCTGGTATAACAGTAATAAAGGCCTTTGATTACCAGTTCTGGGTCATAGACGTTCCGTTGTCTTGGAAACAAGCCCGGGATGAGTGTACAGTTGGTGGAGCAGATCTTGCAAGTGTGCATAAGTTTGACGAATATATTCTCAAAGGCATGTATATTTGTAAATATTTTGGTAATAATATACATACTTAGTTTAAGAAGCTTTGATATTGTTTTGTAAAAATTGGACTAACCATTCATAAACAACAACAAAACTATTCTAATTTGCAGAAGAATGATTTGCACATGCTTACTGCAGAAAATGTGAAAATCGATTTAGAGGGTGCATACGGATTATACTTTCTTCATTGTCTAGCCTATGAATGTCTGCGTATGCACTGTCAACATTACCATTTTTGTGCAAGTTTCTTGAATGGCATAAATCTTCTAAATCACACAAATTTTTAAATATGTTCACACAATACCGAAAGTTTTTATTCTGATGTGCTAGAATGTCATGTCCTGCCTGCAACGGCGGCACAGGTGGCATAGACTTTGAAATCTTAGTCTGCATTTATAATTTCGAAAGTCAGATATGTTCAACATCAAATGCCGTGGTGAAATATTCCTCTATGCATAATATGCTAACCTGTCTCGCCTGCTTAAGCTGAAAGCTTTGACATCATGAGGCCCGTTCACGGATGAGACAGTATTTGAAAGAACCTCTAACTGCTGGATGAGAACTTTGTCGATATACGGAATCAAGTGAGCCTGTGTAAAGAATATTTAATTCCATTTATGACAGTTATCATAATTTCAGTGTATAATAATATATAGTAACTCTATATTCATGAGCTCAGTACGGCTACGTATTATTTCATGAAAACGATATTTACTAGTGCAGCCATATAATTGTGTCATTTAAAATAGAGATAATAAAATGCCGCAAATGTGATATTGAAAAATGACACCACCGGATCGATCTTAACAAGTGATCACTTACGCAATTGCTTATCCTTGAAAACTCCATATGTCTATATATAGATAAAGCTTGTATAATTTATCGTACAATGTGTTAGTAACTGAGTCCACTTGGTATAGGCCTATCTCGCGGTGTTGCATATCAAAAGGTCGGCGGTTTGGTTTTTGCGAGAGGAGAAAATGTATTCTATATTTAGTGAACACACTTGCTTCCACTCGTCCGTCCATCTTTAAGTATGGCAGTATAACTGGGCTGAATTGCTTGAGTCATATTACACCTCTGACATCAAATTAATGCCAAACGTATGAGTTGATTACAGGTCAAGCGAAACTACGGTGTACATTGAATCTCTGTAGACGGTTTCAATATTACGCCTACACATGAAACTACTTCGGGAGCTCCTGGCTTTTTTCAGCCTAGGATAACCAATGTGTGTTACATTCAACCATGACATAAAAGAAATTGAGCGACATTCCAGGTAATTTGATGCAAAAAATACCAATGACGACCAACCTTCCAACAGGCCTTGAGAAAAGGCAATGAATTCTGTCCGGGGTGAGGGGAGGGGACTGAGGTGCAAATTGTTACATCTACAGATGTAATGCCTACGGAAGAAGTAGTTGTAAAATTAGAAAATTACCAATACTAATTAAATGTTCCGTGTGTTATTTAATTGGAAAGTGTTATTATATCCGTGAGTAGCGAAACTGACACGCAAGAAAATATATTATTGTATGCAATTTGAACAGCCTAACACACTAAATCAGGGTATTTTGTCTGTGTTTAATCCACTCAGAAGAGACATAAGGGAAACGTTAAGGGGTGGTTAGGCATAAAATATTAATGTATTTTGCGATGCGTTTGGTAAGATCGCAAAACTAGTGAATGAATAATAAAGACCTAGCGATGAAATAGCTATTGTGTTTAAAGAGAAAGTGAACAACATTTTAATTTAGAAACATGTTAATTCTGTGAGGGAGAAATAACTGAAAACAGTGATAAACTCTGACCATTCAACTGGCAATTAGATACGTCCAAAACACAATAAATGCAATTGGAAATTAAATGTCCGAAATAAACAGATCTGTTAATTTAAATCAGGTCCGCTTATGACAGTTATCTGTTCATTAAAACATTGGTTAAATATTATCCAGATGGAAGATGAAAATCTTACCGACATCAATAAAATTATATTTCAGTCATTAAAGTTTTCACAGTTGAATGATTCACAAAGGAAGGCAAAAATAACAGCTACAAGTGCAAAAGGTTTGCATACATACATTAGATGTTTGGAGCTCTTTGAGGAATTTCGAATACATACCAGACCCTACTTATTATATCAGTGTAGGATACAATTTTGAAGACGATTGGTGTTGAGCTGGAGCTTTAAACAAACTATGACATATTCCTGATGATTGGGAATGGAATAAATGGTGGAATTAGCATGATAGTAAACATATATGCCAAAGCAATTCATGAATGCTGCTACATGACACTTTAATGTATATAATCATATTCAGATGCTTAGTTCAAGTGCAGTCTACACATGTCTTGGATCTTTGTGTAACTCTAGTATATGTCCTAATCAATGTTTGGGTCCAAAACGATTCCCAAATTACATCCATCCATCTTTATTGGGCTCAGCGCTCGGCAGCTGCGTTAGTTCTATAAAGTGTTGTTAAATAATACCCATGAATGTTACTGCGATTGCCAATATCGATCTTACATTTGTATTTTCATATCGATATACAATTCATGTATTGCACTAGTGCGCAAATAATTTGGATTTTGTTTTATTTTATTGCTGTCGTATCCTACATGAGTGGAAAGGTGTAAAAATAGTATCCTATTGTTACATGCTATCGATATATCTTTCTATATTGTTTTTACTGTTTTCCATTTTATACTCCAAGACGTATGTTAAAAAAGAGGTAATTAATATTTCCATATCTACACTTCACATATGTTTGATAATCATGTTCCAGTTTTTCTTCTCCACGGTGCACTTCTACAAAGTCAGATTAGGTATTTTCTTGATCGACGCGCAAAAGGTATAAACATAATGCTGAGTGATACATCTCTACACTTCTAATCTCCAGTATCGTGTTTCTCTTCAAAGATCTGCATTATTTTCTTTTATTTTAAGAAGACATATCTAAAGCTACAAATGAGGTAATCTTTCATCTGTTCAGGATATAATTTCTGTATCTATTCTTCTGTTTAGATGCTTTTATACAGGATCAAGGTTTCATGTGGATCGGCGGCTATACAAAGGATGGGAGGTGGATATGGGTTGATGGCTCAGAGATTACGGGGAAGGGTTTAGACAAACCCGTCGATGGTGGGAATAAAGACAACATTGTCACAGCTACTTTCACATTCTTTCACTATCGATCTCTCGCAATGCTTTATCACCGCCAAACACTTAACTACATTAATAGTAATATGCGGCGATTACGTATGGGAACATACATTAGCAATGCAAACACACCACATGTACAATCTAGGATCCACTGATTGGTTACTATGCAAAAACACCACATGTACAATCCAGCATCCACCGATTGGTTACCACTACTACATCCTAAACATTACATATACAGTCCAGCACACACTCTTTGACTCTTCCACCCACCCCACACTCCAATATAAAGGGTAGGATTGTTTATAGACACACTACTATACCCTCACACAAACACAGATATAATCATGCACTAGAGAAAGGTGATTGGTTTAAGTTTTAGTTGTAAACATAGAGATAGAGGTACACAAACATACCATCATATACAAATTTGCAATGATTCAATGTTGACAACGTTGCAACGTAAGGCCTAACTCATTTATGAATGTTTAATGTTTCCAACGATGGACAGTACTTTCGGTTCGAAAAAAAAATATTGTTCACAAAATCACCTTTATATTGACCTTTATCCTGGCTTGAGGAATATTTTAACCTTCTACTGCCAGCATAGTGCACTGAAAGAAGCATCTCAATAATGACGGCAATGTTTCATTTCTGCACATTTGCGTACTCAAGTCCTCTCGGATTGAACAGCTAGCCGTCAGTTCGGTATCGGATGTCAATCCCAGTATCATAGGCACGGAAGGCATCAGTAAGCATGGTGGAAGGGGAGGGGGCAATTATACCGAAGTGTGTTGGGGCTCTCACACAGCCTTGTTTGACCCTGTTGGTGACTTGGAATGGTTCCGATGGCTTACCACAATCAACAACACGACCAACCATGCCATCATGGAATCGCCGATCCATGGCGGTGAATTTCGACGGGCAACCAAATATAGCCATGATCTTCCAAAGGCCTCCACGGTTGGTTGTGTCAAAGGCCTTCGTCGTGTCGATGAATGTTACGTACAGGTTGGAGGTTTGTTCCTGGCATTTCTTCTGGAGATGACGAGCTGCTAACACTGTGCATATGGTCCTTCGTTCTTTCCTAAAGCCACACTGACTCCATGGTAGGAACCCTTAATGGGTGTGTTGCACAAGACGATTAAGGAGATTTCTGGCAAGGATTTTGCCACCTATTTGACAGCAAGGAGATGGTTGTTGTAGGATTGTATATTTCCTTTCAATTTGTACAAGTGCACGATAGATGTATCCTTGTATTCCTGGGTATAGTTCCCTGAGTCCACATTGATTGGAAGAGTTAAGTCAGTTTATGTACCATGTGTGAGCTCCCGGCTTTGTAGACTTCTGCTTGTATAGCATCTGTTCCTTGTGCTTTGCCAATGAGAAATACAAATAAAAATTCCACTGTCTGGAAAACGACACGCAACTATCATAAGCGGTTATGCGGTGATCATTACCAGCCAAGATGAGATCAAGGGCAAATTTAATGAAGAATTGGAGTCTCTTACTCAAGAAGTATCAAAGGCAAACGAGCAAATCACCCTTTGTGACTTCAATGCTAGGGTTAGCACAGATCTCGATGCATGGTCCGCTGTCACTGAAAAAATGGATTTGGCAAGTGATACAACGCATTTTAGCTACTGAGAAACTGCACTGAACCTGACGTCCTAATCACCATCACAATACTCTGCCTACGAAACCACAACAAGATTACCTAGAAGCACCCATGCTCCAAACACTGACATCTTAATGACTACGTCATCCCCAGGAGAAGAGACAAGCAGCCTATCCTAGTGGTGAAGGCCATGAGAAGTGCAGAGCGCTGGACTGACCACAGGCTCATAATCTCCAAGAATAATATCCGGATTCAGCCTTGAAGACGACCACAAGACAAAAATACGCAAAAGATGATGTCGTCAAATTAAAACAGGATAAAGTGAAACAGGCATTGGTTGAAGAATTATGCAACCAATTAGATACAATCAATACAAGCAGCAGGGAGAGCGAATCCTACAAAGTTTTCAATTAGAGATTTAGCTGAAAACTAAAGTTTCCTACAAAAACGAAAATACAAACGTCAATAACGTCAAAACCGAACTATCTAACCGACCCGAAACTTTCCTATTTGGGTTAGCTTATTTTTGTTACTTTATTTTTGACATTTATGTTTTCGTCGTTATGGCGTGTTTTGTTTACTCACGAGCTCACTCATTCGATGTCGTCGCCCTCCCTGTTTCTGTGTGAGTGTACTTAATTAAATCATTATTATATCAATAATGGAATCTCATACAGCTAAACTAACTCGACAGAGACTAGAGTCAATTAAAAATTATATCCTGTTCGTGATTTTGTCAAGTAAAAATTGCAAGAACGTCAACAAACACAGGAAGAATTTGCCAAAGAAACAGAACAGTTATTTAAACCGGTTACAGAGGCTATCAAAGGTCTTCTTCCCACGTTAGAGCAAACCGCTAAAGCAACTGGAAAAATAGCAGAGAGAAGTAAAAAAACAAAGAAGATTCTAAGAGAACTTCCAGGTGAAATAGCTGCTCAACCAATGCGAGAAATATTTGAAGGTATTGACCAAGGTCGGGCTGAAATAGGTGATATAAAGGATCATACACCAGAACCAGAACTAAAACCAAAACAAGTAAGGGCCAGAACTGAAGTGAATGATAAATTTACCGAAAGAGATATTTCCTTCATAAAAGATATTGAAACGGTAAGTTTACCTGCGCTTGATAATATTAGTCGTGAAATCTGGTACAAATGGATATTTCACATACACCACGGAGTTGATCAGGCCCGAAATGATGATTCAATATATAGTGCATTTGATAATTGAATAAACAATTATCTTAAACAGTTACAGCAACAACAACTACAACAACAACGACCACGACTCCAAACAATTGGTAAGGAAATGAATGATAGGATTCAAGTTCTGAACCCGACGCCACTTGAAGTGGTATTGGTACAGGTACCACGGGAAGTGGTCTTATTACCTTATGCCCCAATAACACCCTTGCCGATGATAAATGATTAGAAATTCTGATTGACGGAAAACGAGCTCGTAACAATTCCCCAGAAATCATTAATGAAGCAGCTGATATTTGTCAGAGATTATTTACAGGCGGTATCATGGATATTAATGTTTATCGATCCCTCATTGATGAAATCGCCGATGATTACCACAGTGATTAAGAGTATTTGGTGTGGCTTAATTAAATCATTATTATATCAATAATGGAATCTCACACAGCTAAACTAGCTCGACAGCGACTAGAGGAAACTGAAAAATATCTTCCAGTCCGTGATTCTGTCAAAACAAAAATTACAAGCGCGTCAGGAATCTCAGGTGGAATTTGCAGAAGGTACAGAACAATTATTTAAACCGGTTACGAAGGCTACCAAACATCTTCTTCCCGCGTTGGAGCAAACCGCAAAAGCAATCGGAAATATAGCAGAAAGAACTAAAAAACCAAAAGAGATTCTAAAAGAACCTCCAGGCGAATTAGCTGCGGCTCAGCCACAAATACAAGAAGAAATACAACAAGTAATTGAGAGTGTTGACAAAGTTCGTGAGGAGGTCGGTGATGTAAGGGATCTTGTTACGCTAAAACCAAAACCAAAACCAAAACCACCAGCCCGACTTACCGAAGAGGGTCGTAGGTTACTTCTAGAAAACGCTGTAGCGATTGCCGCAACAGGAAATCCTGATCGTGATACATTATTAGATCCAGGCACCGCCAGTGTTTCAGAAAAATTGGGTTGCTTTTATATTTCGAAAGTCCCGTAATATATCTAGAATCACTGGTAAACATAAAAATGATTTCAAAAATTTTGTAAGACAAGTCGAAGAAATTAAAAGAGCGCCATTACCCGGAGATGTATTATCGCTAGAAAAATCGCTATTCGGCCCACCTCGTATTGAGGAAGAAAAGACAACTGGAAGTGGTCTTGGTGCGGGTACCAGAGGAAGTGGTCTTATTACTCAATGTCCCGATAACGTCCTTGCCGATGTTGAACGATTAGAAATTCTCATTGCCGGAAAACGAGCTGGCAATAATTCCCCAGAAATTATTAATGAAGCAGCTGATATTTGTCAGAGATTATTTACAGGTGGTATCATGGATATTAATGTTTATCGATCCCTCATTGATGAAATCGCCGATGATTATCACAGTGATCAAGGGTATACAATTAGATCAGTGACAAGAAAATAAGATGACTATTCATAATACTCACCGTGGACCGATCATGGTCAGGGTGATAAATTCGCGATTACCCACATATAAAGCATACTACGGAGATGGATTCGGTGATGTTATTCAGGGTCTATTTAGAAGGATAGCCCCAAAAGCAATACCGACAGCAAAACAACTGGGGATGAAAGCTATTGATGTTGTTCGTGATAAAGTTATCGGTACTGTTGGTGATGCTGCCGGTAAGGCATTCTCATCAATGAAGGATAGACTATCACGATTAGTACGACGAAAACCTCAACCAGTAAAATCACCCAGCACAGAAGTTATGCCTGCAACTGTTAGTAAGGTAATAAATCAGGCTGGGAATCAAAAACTAGCAGAGTTGGCTATGCTTGCAAATGTTAGTAAAATAATAAATCAGGCTGCGAATAAAATGCTAGCAGCAACGGCGTTGACATCGATGGCTGGTGTACTGCTATCAGGAAAGGAAAGAGAAAAAATACAGCTGCTAGTCTGATTGCATGAAGTGGTCTTCGTGTTAGACGATAACAAATATAATAAAGATGTTCAAACGTGTATCTGATCCCGCATTCGACTTGGACGCACCAGTTCTCAAAGATAAATCGGTACGTAATTATCAGTATTATTCTTATGACGGACGTGTACCTGACGAACATGGAAGAATCGAATTACAAGTTCAAGATACAAGCAGATATTTCCTGCCCGCTGAGGCATTTATTGAGGTCGAAGGTAGACTTTTGAAATTAGATAATACAGATTACGGAATTGGTGATCGAGTTGGTTTTGTTAATAATGGTATCATGGCGTTATTTAAAAGTGCCACATACATGATTGATGGTCGGGAAATTGAGGTCTGTCATAACGACATCGACGTTGCCACAACGATACTTGGCCTTGCAAGATACAATGATGATTATTCGAGATCAGCTGGTCCATCAGTGATGTTTGCAGAGGATACAACTGATCATCCAGAAAACAGAAACGTAACATTTAATGCAGCTGGGGACACAGTTGTATCAATGAATGAAAATTTCAACTTGGGATTCTCAACACGTCGATCAATGTTGAACGACAATGAAGTATTTTCATGTGCAATTCCACTATCACATATCTTTGGATTTTATAGAAATGTTAGAAAGGTTATCTTCGGAGCAAAACACACAATCGTTCTTGTGAGAAAACCTACGATGATACAAATATGGCACGCTGTAGGAGTTGATCCAACTGCAACCGCGGCACTTCATGGAGAAGTAATACTAATAAAACTTTCTTTGTGGATGCCCACAATGACTCCATCACTAAACGAAGAACAACGGTTACTTTCTTTTATGAACAGCGGCGGAAAATCAAGTTTATCATGGTTGACGATGACCACAGATAGTGTTCAAAGTAACATTAATGGTTTATTCACATGGCAGATAGCATCCCAGCAAAGTGTCTCTACACCGCGACATATATTTGTTGCTTTCCAAGATGCTACACGAGTAAACTAACAGTTACGTTGTGCAATAATATTTGACAAACATGGTGTTGCTGAAGTTTCACTGAGAATAAATTGACAACAAGAACCAGCTGAGGATATATTACTAGATTTTGATAACAATCATGCAGCACATGCATATCATCGTTTGATGACATTCATGGAACGTGATCAAAATGTTGATACTGGTTTGCAAATATCTCAGCCGGATTTTACAACACTGTATCCGATATATTATTTCTCACTGGAACACTTGGATTTGTTCAGACAGTCAGTAGTTGATATACACTTTCGTGCTCGTGTAACAAGAGGAGTGGCTGTTGTTAATTACAGAGTAATCACTGTTATACTCTCAGATAAAACAATCTTTCTTGAAGGTGTTGGTGGACGAATGAGAGTCATTGATGTCCCAGTCGAAAACATGTAATTAAATCTATCATGATATTATAATGTCATATCATCATGTTAGTGTTATTCTGACTACTGGTCAGATTAAAAGGCTACAATCAGTATGAAAAAAGAATTCGGGAATGAAATATTACTGAAACGAGGACAGCTCGCAGGTGGTCCAAACAAACTATCACTGACTGAACGTCAACTCAGACACGTCAATGACGCCAAACGATCAAAAACCGGCATACGACTTGACCTTTCTGCGAGTGCCATTGGCGATATTGCCAAGACGGGTGGTATATTTCCACTTCTCGCAGCTATACCAGGAATCATCGCACTCGGTGCCGTTGGAACCTCCGCTGGAATGGCATTAAAAAAGCAACCGATGGTAACATTAACCAGAAAGCAAAAACCGGACAAGGACTCGCAGATGCGCTCAAAAGAGCCGCCATCGGGATGGCTATGATTCCTCTAGCGGCAATAGTTGCACGGTTAAGGAAAATTAACCAAATGATCAGAGAAGCAAGTGGGAACGGGCTTAGACTCCCGGGAACTTACGTTCGCCACGGAGGAAAATACAGAAAAAACCCCATTAAAATTAAAAACACCCACCTCCAATTTTGATTTACATGATGCTGCTGCGCGATTAAACATCAAAAACTTCAGAGGTGGTTTTATGCGTGATCAATTACCAAAACAACAAATCGTGTTGAGTCCAGTATCATTAATGTCGACAGAAGTTCTGGTCCAGGTACTAATTGGGTTGCATACGCGATTGATCCACGTGGAATTGTTTATTTCGATTCGTATGGACTAGCACCACCGAAGGAATTTTTAAAAGATATCATCGGACTTCAAAATATTCCAGTCTGGTATTCAACATTACCAACACAGCCAATAACTGATCCGCCAATATGCGGCCGTGAAGTAATTGCTGTACTCGATGCTATTTCAAAATCTTCCGATGCACCTCATAAAGTTGTACATACGTACACGAGTTCTGTTTTAAATGATCACCAGTCATATAATGGTTGATATTTATCGAAGATCCTCTATCAAAGAGAAGAAAAAAAAGATGATATTGATTTATTGAAGTACGCTACTAGAGATGATCTTACCGATATTATGAACCTATCTGGAGTTGACCGGGATGAAGTTGTTATTTTTCAGGATAAATATGGTGTTTTAAAGACGAATAATATTAAGTGGATTGACATAATTCGTAGAGTTCTCTGTGCTAACACGGATAATATTCCAGTATTTACTGACGGCGGTAGAATCAGAGACTCAAATGTATCAATCGCAACTATCAAAATGAAATTACAAAGAGTGTTGCTGATCGTTTACGATCCACGGTGATACAATGACAGGTATACTCAACATGAATGAAAATAAAATCGCTGTTTTAAGAGAACCAACAAGTGATGAAGATGCCGCAACAAAGAAATATGTGGATGATAAAGATACTACAATCGATGACAAATTGAATACACTTCGAGAGTATGACATTCACGTAAATATGTTTTTAAATACTCGTAGAAATTTTCAAAAACTTAATAAAATCGCAGATGATTTCTTTGGAAGTTCAATGGTTGCTGACACAAAACTCTCTGAAATTAACACAAAACTAGAAGATATTGTCAGTGGAATTCCTGATATCGTTCAAAAACCTAATCTGATTTAAATTCCTCACAAACAGATCACCAACGTGTTATACACAGTATCATCAGGATTATCAACATGGTCACAGCAAAATAACACTATCAAACATACCGCGGAAGTCACTGGTGTGTATAGGCTTTCTGTGTTCAGCGCTGCAAAATTTAGGATATTTACCACATTTCCATGGCTTCATTCTACCAATAATTTTTCTGGAACCGTGTCTATTGTGTTAGTTCAAGCGGTCGAAGAAACGTTTATACTGGAACCATCTGATAAAAAATTAATCGCAGCGTCTTACTGGTGGTGTCTGGAATTAGTCGCTGAAACACCTCAATTGATTACTTAATACTTTAGAGTATATGATTTCAAAAAACGTCAGATCTAAATTTTGTAAGCAAATACAGATACGAGCAAGTGTGTTTGTTACAGACCCAACTGAAAAACATCATTGACGAGTACACAGTAAAAATAAAAAAATACCGTAGACGTATCGTTGTTACTGATATAATTGTTTATTCTGCATCTGCCGTAGTCGCTGCAATAGCAACTATAATCGGATCATTATCAGCCACATATATAATAGCACCAATACTAGGAATTGGTGTTGCAGTTATAACCGGTGTTGCTGGTATTCTTAATATAATTGCAAAAAAAAGATATCTACGTGTGCGGCTGATAAATTACATGATTATCAAATATTGCTATCAGCGGCAACACACGCACACGCCAAATTATCATCGCTGATATCATGAGGGCTCAATGATGGAATAATATCAGATCAGGAATCCGCGGAAATGATTAAGGTTTACCAAGACACCTCCGGTTTGGCAACTGGAAATCAAAATCAGCCGTCTTCGACAAAGACAGAGTCACCTTAATTTAAATCCTGGTTTAAAATCGGGAAGTAAATAATAATAATATCATCAACGACGACATCACAAGAACTCCTCCAACAAATCGTCGCTAATACAACACCACCAACAACTATGGTGATATCAACGAGCTCAACTAATCCTGAATTCGACGTTATCTTTCCAACGGCAATTCCAGCCAAAGAAATAGGATTAGCACAATTGCGAGTATATCACAGCTGGCCAAATTGTAGATCAATGTCATTCGGTGGGTTACCCGCAAATAACTCATTAATTTTTTCTTATAAAAATAAATCTGATGGAACTCCCGATTGTCAAGTTATTGGTATTCCTACAGTCAGTTATCAAATCGAACAGATCAATGATGAATTCCAACGCAGAATTAAATCTATCACAGGAAATGAATCTAAAATCGCTATTACGGTTCACGAGCCAACATTATCAGCTGCGATAGAAATATCAAAGCCCGACTACACCGTAGATATATATCAGTCATTGATCAGAACTGTATTAGGATGGCCAGAGGTAGCACCTGTTTATCAAGGAGAACCAGAACCTAAACGATCCGACTTCGTCCCGGACCAAAAAAAAATATTTTTAAAGTATCCAGAATATCGAAGAGGATTTCTATGGATGAGAGGAGGGACGAGTATAATATCTACTTTCATCGCGTCTGCTGGTGAAAAGCTTCCAAAATTTGAAAGTTTTTTAATATATCTGTTTCACGAAAATAGAGAAGGGGTCTTCAACGATGAGGTTTATAATTTTTTTTTCCAATAACATTAAATCCGAACACAAGCGAGAAAGCAATAATCTGCGAAATTTATTTTTCAGTATAACACCATATTACAATGATGATGTAAAGCAACAGATCATTGAAACTATACAGCATCTAAACCAAGTTGCATCAGACCTCAAATATTTCAACAAAATCATCGTTGAATATATAAATTTCGTGGAATGCGAATATTGGCCACCTGTTCACCCACCACTAAAAGTAAATATTAAACAATTATTTCTCGATTATTATAAAATAACCGAAGAACAATTACTAACATTTGTAACACCGGAATATAACTCTGATATTTTAAGAAAACCAGTTAACGATATAATCGATGAAAATTTTCCCAAAGTCATTGAATCATGGAGAAAAATATCCCCTCCAGCAATTATTCTCAAGCACGACAATGATCCATACGGTGGAGGTCGGCATGTATCACCAGGTGTTGTCGCGATCACATCAACGATCACAGTTAATTTTGTGTGTGATGCTATTGATGGAAGTTACTGAAAAATCCAGACAAGCACAACAGGGATATATCTTATATTCATTTACCACCGAAGTACCTCCTGGGTTTTTAATTGTGTCGGTACCCGTTAATCCGGTTTATCTGCGATGTCATAATCCGCTGTTGTCACGGATACATTTTAGACTTATTGACCAGGCCGGACACTTACTTGATCTACGATAGGAAGTTCTGGCAATAAGTTTGTATGTACGCTCATAGAGCGTCTTCGTGGCTGATCTATCCTCAAATGTTTTTGCAATTATATTAAGAATACCAGCAACACCGGTTATAACTGCAACACCAATTCCTAGTATTGGTGCTATTATATATGTGGCTGATAATGATCCGATTATAGTTGCTATTGCAGCGACTACGGCAGATGCAGAATAAACAATTATATCAGTAACAACGATACGTCTACGGTATTTTTTTATTTTTACTATGTACTCGTCAGTGATGTTTTTCAGTTGGGTCTGTAACAAACACACTTGCTCGTATCTGTATTTGCTTACAAAATTTAGATCTGACGTTTTTTGAAATCATATACTCTAAAGTATTAAGTAATCAATTGAGGTGTTTCAGCGACAAATTCCAGACACCACCAGTAAGACGCTGCGATTAATTTTTTATCAGATGGTTCCAGTATAAACGTTTCTTCGACCGCTTGAACTAACACAATAGACACGGTTCCAGAAAAATTATTGGTAGAATGAAGCCATGGAAATGTGGTAAATATCCTAAATTTTGCAGCGCTGAACACAGAAAGCCTATACACACCAGTGACTTCCGCGGTATGTTTGATAGTGTTATTTTGCTGTGACCATGTTGATAATCCTGATGATACTGTGTATAACACGTTGGTGATCTGTTTGTGAGGAATTTAAATCAGATTAGGTTTTTGAACGATATCAGGAATTCCACTGACAATATCTTCTAGTTTTGTGTTAATTTCAGAGAGTTTTGTGTCAGCAACCATTGAACTTCCAAAGAAATCATCTGCGATTTTATTAAGTTTTTGAAAATTTCTACGAGTATTTAAAAACATATTTACGTGAACGTCATACTCTCGAAGTGTATTCAATTTGTCATCGATTGTAGTATCTTTATCATCCACATATTTCTTTGTTGCGGCATCTTCATCACTTGTTGGTTCTCTTAAAACAACGATTTTATTTCTATTCATGTTGAGTTTACCTGTCATTGAATCACCGGTGGATCGTAAACGATCAGCAACACTTTTTGTAATTTCGTTTCTGATAGTTGCGATTGATACATTTGAGTCTCTGATTCTACCGCCGTCAGTAAATACTGGAATATTATCCGTGGTAGCACCGAGAACTCTGAGAATTATGTCGATCCACTTAGTATTACTCGTCTTTAAAACACCGCATTTATCCTGAAAAATAACTTCATCCCGGTCAACTCCAGAGAGATTCATATTATCAGCAAGATCATCTCTAGTAGCATACTTCGACAAATCGATATCTTCTTTCTTCTTGTCTTTGATAGAGGATCTTCCATAAATATCAACCATTATATGATTAATGATTATTTAAAACAGAACTTGTGTACACATTTACAACTTTATGAGGTGCATCAGATGATTTTGAAATAGCATCTAGCACAGCAATTACTTCACGGCCGCATATTGGCGGATCAGTTATTGTCTGTGTTGGTAATGTTGAATACCAGATTGGAATATTTTGAAGTCCGTTGACATATTTTAAAAATTCCTTTGGTGGTGTCAACCCATACGAATCGAAATCAATAATTTCACGTGGATCAATCGCGTATGCAACCCAATGAGTACCTTGACCAGAACTTCTATCGAGATTAATGATACCGGTCTCAACACGATTTGGTTGTTTTGGTAATTGATCACGCATAAAAACACCTCTGAAGTTTTTGATATTTAACCGCGCAGCAGCATCAAGTAAATCAAAATTGGACATGGGAAGGAGACGCTTTGCGTCTAACGAAGTGTCCTGGGAAGTCTTATACCTTTTCCGTACCATGAACGAGGGGTCCCTGGCAGTCTTAGACCTTACCCTTTTCTTATAATTTTTTATTCCTTTTCCTGTTGCTTTCTTTAATGCCATTCCAGCGGCAGTTCCAACAGCACCAAGTGCAGCTGCTTTGCAACAGCTGGAGCTGCAGCGGCTATCAACGCTGGTATAGCTGCGAGAAGTGGAAATATACCACCCGTCTTAGCAATGTCGCTAATGGCACCCGCAGACAAATCAAGTCGTACGCCGGTCTTTGATCGTTTGGCGTCATTGAAGTGCCTGAGTTGACGTTCAGTCAGTGATAGTTTATTTGGACCACCTGCGAGTTGTGCTTATTTCAGTAATATTTTCATTCCCGAATTCTTTTTTGATACTGATTGTAGCTTTTTAATCTGACCAGGAGTAAGTTGTTATAGGGTTGTTATGTTGTTATAGGGTTTAACGCCATTTTTCAGCATAGATAGGCTATTCATGGCGGCTAGTATAAATGGTGGAGGAAGAACCCGGGAAAACTCCGGAAAGAACCACCGACCCACGAGAAGCTACTGGCAAGCTTTCTCACATACCCACATTGGCCGAATCCGAGACTCGAACCCACGCAGACAGAGGTGAGATGGCAGTGATCCGTAACGATGAGCGTTTTAGACCACTCGGCCACTCGGGGCCCCGACCAGGAGTAAGAATAACACTAACATGATGATATGACATTATAATATCATGATCGATTTAATTACATGTTTTCAACTGGGGCATCAATGACTCTCATTCGTCCACCAATACCTTCAAGCAACATTGTTTTATCTGAGAGTATAACAGCGATTGCTCTGTAATTATCAATAGCTCCTCTTGCCACACGAGCTCGAAAGTGCATATCAACTACTGATTGTCTGAACAAATCCAAGTGTTCCAATGAGAAATACTAGATCGGAGACAATGTTATAAAATCCCGCTGAGATATTTTCAAACTAGTATCAATATTTTGATCACGTCCTATAAATGTCATCATGGGCGCCCGCAGGATTTTTTGCAGGGGGGGGGTCAGAACTTTGTGCAGGGGGGGTCAGGATTTTCGAGGGGGTGGGGGTCAGTCAGTCACGGCCGGGAGAGTTAGTATAAGAAGCAGTCTGAAACAAAAGCTAATATTTATTAAGCGTTTTGAACAGAATCTTGTGACATAGTTTCAGCTTCATTTGCATGATTAAACTTGTCGGAATATATATATATATATATATATATATATATATATATATATATATATATATATATATATATATATTTGCAGTATGATTTCGGGGGGGGGGTCACGTGACCCCCCTCCCCCCGACCCATGCTGCGGGCGCCCATGAATGTCATGAAACGATGATATGCACATGCAACATAATTATTTTCAAAATCCAGTAATATATCTTCAGCTGGTTCTTGATGTCCATTTATCCTCAGTGCAACTTCAGTAACACCAAGTTTGTCAAATATCATTGTACTACGAAACTGTGAGTTTACTCGTATATCATCTTGGAAAGCAATAAATATATGTCGCGGTGCAGAGACACCTTGCTGTGATGATATCTTCCATGTGAATAAACCATTAATGTTACTTTGAACACTATCATCATCAACCATGATAATGTTGTTTTACCACCTTGACTCATCAAAGAAAGCAAACGTTCTTCTTCAGGTATTGTTGGAGTCATTACTGGCATCCACAAAGAAACTTTTGTCAGTATTACTTATCCATGAAGTGCCACGGTTGCAGCTGGATTAACTCCTTCAGCGTGCCATACTGCATCATCGTCGGTAGGTTTTCTCACAAGGACGATTGTGTGTTTTGCCCCGAAGACAACCTTTCTAACATTTCTACAAAATCCAAACATATGTGATAGTGGAATTGCACATGAAAATCCTTCATTGTCGTTCAACGTTGATCGACGTGTTACGAATCCCAAGTTGAAATTTTCATTCATCGAAGCAAGTTCAGTTCCAGTTGTATTTAGTGTTACGTTTCTGTTTTCTGGATGATTAGTTGTGTCCTTTGCAAACATCGTTGATGGACCAGCTGATCTCGAGTAATCATCGCTGTATCTTGCAAGGCCAAGTATCGTTGTGGCAACATCGATGTCGTTATGACAGACCTCAATTTCCCGACCATCAATCATGTATGTGGCACTTTTAAATGACTCCATGATGCCATTATTAACAAAACCAACTCGATCACCAATTCAGTAATCTGTATTATCTAATTTCAAAAGTCTACCTTCGATCTCAATAAATGCCTCAGCGGGCGTGAAATATCTGCTTGTATCCTGTGAACTTGTATATGATTCTTCCACGTTCGTCAGGTACACGTGCGTCATAAGAATAATACTGATAATCACCTTTCGATTCATCTTTGAGAACTGGTGTGTCCTTGTCGAATGCGGGATACACGTTTAAACATCTTTAATATATTTGTTATCGTCTAACACGAAGACCACTTCCTGCTATCAGACTAGCAGCTATATTTTTTTCTCTTTCCTTTCCTGATAGGGGTACACCAGCCATCGATGGCAACGCCATTGATGCTAGTTCTTGATTCGCAGCCTGATTTATTATTTTACTAACATTTGCAGACATAGCCAACTCCGCTAGTTTTTTATTAGCAGCCTGATTTATTATCTTACTAATATTTGCAGGCATAACTTCTGTGCTGGGTAATTTTACTGGCTGAGGTTTTCGTCGTACTAATCGTGCTAGACTATCCTTGACTTCTGAGAATGCTTTACCGGCAACGTCACCAACAACACCAATACATTTTTCACGAACAACATCAATAGTTTTCATCCCCAGTTGCTTTGCAAATGGTATTGCTTTTGGGTCTATCCTTCTAAATAAACCCTGAACAACATCACCAAGTCTATCTCCGTAGTACGCTTTATATGTAGGTAATCGCGAATTTATCACCCTGACCATGATCGGTTCACGGTGAGCATTATGTATGATCATTTTATTTTCTTGTCACTGATCTAATTTTATACCCTTAATCACTGTGGTAATCATCGGCGATTTCATCGATGAGGGATCGATAAACATTAATATCCATGATACCACCTGTAAATAATCTCTGACAAATATCAGCTGCTTCATTAATGATTTCTGGGGAATTATTACCGGCTCGTTTTCCACCAATCAAAATTTCTAATCGTTCAGCATCGGCAAGGACGTTATTGGGGCATGGAGTAATAAGACCGCTTCCTCGAGAAGCAGTATCACTTCCAGTTACACCAGGGTCAGGTGATGGTTGTCTCTTTCGTCGAGATCTCGGCTCTCTTGGTGAACGTAATTCCAAATCTTCTTCTTCTTCTTCTTCTTCTTCTTCTTGTTTCCTTAATCGTTTAGCCTTTTCATGTATCGACTTTAGTTTTTCGTCTTTTTGTTTCCTTAATCGTTCAACCTCCTTAAGTTGCATCTTCATTTCTTCTTCTTTTTGTCTCTTTTCCTGCATTGTTTGTCTAACACCTTCACCTACTAGCTGGTTAAAAAATGTCAAACTGATTAATATCTTCATCAGATTTGATTTGCGAATTAACAGTAGCGATGCAATATACATCCCTAATCCAATCGGCAGGTCTCATATTTTTTATATATATTCGGGTTTTACATATTTTTTCTTTCTTGATATCCAAACGCGGCAATATTCAGTAAATGGGTTCGGTCCTTGATAGCGGCAATACCTTCAGGCGTGAATTTATCTGTGATGTTAGTTCTGGCTCTTGGATGAGACTGTGGCCTAACTTCAGGTTGTGGTTGAGGAGGTTGAAGATGCCCAGCAATATCAACAGGCAGTTATTTCAAGAGCTTTTTGTGTTGCCTCAGTTGCTTTAACAATTTTTTTGTTGGTTCGACAACTGGTTTAAATAACCGTTCTATACCCTCTTTAAATTCCATCGGAGACTCCTGACGCTCTTGTAGTTGTTGCTTGAGAGAATCACGGACGGGGAGATATTTCTTAATTGCCTCTAGTCGCTGTCGAGCTAGTTTAGCTGCATGTGATTCCATTATTGATATAATAATGATTTAATTAAGCCACACCCACACAGCAGCAGAAAGGGCGACGACATCGAATAAGTGAGCGGCACATAAACAAACACGCCATAAAAAACAAAAACATAAAAGTCAAAAAATAAAGTAACAAAAATAAGCTAACCCAAATAGGAAAGTTTCGGGTCGGTTAGAGATTTCAGTTTTGACGTTATTGACGTTTGTATTTTCGTTTCTATAGGAAACTTTAGTGTTCAGCGTAATCTCTAATTGAAAATTTTGTAGGATTAGCCCTCCCTACTGCTTGCTGTACCCAGCCACATTTATCTAGCCGTGAATTTCTCGAAAGCGGCTCGACGAATTATTTTTTATGTTTTCCTAATGTTGCAACAGATCCCGAGCTAGATACTGTCCAAGACGCGTTGAAATCAAAATCCTGTAAGTAGTGGTCAAATTACTACAAATTATTGATATATTAGATGTACATTGAGCTGTGTTTTTCAAACCAGGTACTCACAGGGTGCCCCTTAATTCGCTGATTCCTCTCGAAGAAATTTGTCGTGGATCGACGCTGACCCCTAGAGAATAAATGTCAAAAAAGGATCCATGTTAAAAATCTACAAAAATCTTCTTACGGCATGCGTTGTATCCAACCCCTTTATCTAGCCGACAATTTCGTGAAATCGGTTCAACAAATATTCTTCATACTTTTGCTACAGTTTGAACACATAAATAGTTAGACATTCCCGAAGAGGTGTTGAAATAAAAAGTCTCTAAGTCGAAGGTCAGTGAAAGCCCGCTGAATGGAATACTGTCCTCCCATTGGTTAAAAGAAAATGACGTCCTGTATTTGTTTATAACTTATTTTCAGTTGGCCAATGAGAAGGGAGCATTCCACTCAGCGTGTTGTTCTTGCATATTAAGCGGGCGCGATCAGGGCCATATCGGGCAGTACCGTGGGAAAATGGTCTGGCATTCCTTAAAGGTATGATAGCAAGCCAAACTTCGGTTACGCATACAAAGTCGAATGCCTGAGCTAAACATTGATACCAAATTTATTACGTTACGCGAAATGTAGCTTGAAATATCAGCGTTTATTCTTAAATAGGTCGCGCGAGAAAGGAGAGAAGTGTCCTCCCTTGTAGTTATTATATAGTACATGTATGACAAGTAAATTGTAAGCAACGATACGAGACCCTGTGTACTGTATAAGAGGCGTTGAAATCAAAATCCTCTAATTAAGGGTTCCAAGAGAACAATCTGTTGATACAGTTTATTAACATTTGCGTGTTTTTCATAGCGGGTACCCCCTAAGGCGCCCCTTATTTCGCTGTTTACGCCTCAATTTCACAACTACATAGGTTCTTCTTATTACATTTCCGTAACGTAGCGGTAGTATTTCACGCCTTGAAAATATACAACTCAAACACCAAATACAGGGAACTATTTTACCTGCTACTACCTCAGGCCAGTCAAATGATGCTTTTAAACCTCATTTCACCTGTAACCCGGAACCATATCTACCATCATGGGAACAATACAAGCCTTCTCCAGACAACGGAACCGTCCCTTCTCAATTACTCTATTGTAAAATTTTCCAGTCACCCATCATGAATATTGCACATGGATTCACATAATCGTTCCATACAATTATGTTTTAATAGGGACTACTCAGCTCAGGGACACTTATGGGACTCTGACCTGAACTCACTATAAAATTAAACCATGCCATCCTGGAATCTCAACAACACTGCAATGTGTGACGTTTGCCGCAAACAATTGGCTAATTAGTCGGGCTGTGGACACCGACTTCCCAAAATCAAACAAGTGATCACTAAAATCTACGAAATCCTTAAAATGGGGAGCCATATGCAAATGGTGGATACTCCAAAATTTGATACAGTATCAAAGATGGGTCAAAGTAAAGCTGTATAAAGAGGGGACTTATTAGCCCAAATGTAAACGTAATATAAAGTCTTACGACATGTGTTGTGCTCTACTAACTTTATCTAGCCGAGAATTTCTCGAAATTGGCAGAAAGTGTTTTCTTTCACTTTTTTCTACTGTTATTTAGATAATATCCAAGAGGCGTTGTAATCAAAATCCTCTTAGTAGAGGTTCAGTTAGTGCAAAATTTTGATACAATCTATCAACGTTTTAGTGTTGTTCATACCCGGTAACCATCGTTGTTTCTTATCGACGATATTCGTCAGGACTTCCTTCGTGGGTGGACTCTATCGCACAGAGATAAAATATCAGAGAAGGTCCATTGTCAGAACTCTTTTAAGAGAAAACATAGAGGCTCATCTATATAAGTAAGTTATAATCTTCTGATTGCATGTGTTGTGCCCGA
Source organism: Megalonaias nervosa (assembly GCA_016617855.1). Lineage (NCBI taxonomy): Eukaryota > Metazoa > Mollusca > Bivalvia > Unionida > Unionidae > Megalonaias > Megalonaias nervosa. Next base: position 28,839 of record JAECUM010000914.1, read on the forward strand.
CCTCTTTCATCTAACCGCGAATTCGTCGAAATCGTCTCGACGAATTTTCTTCTAAGGTTTCCTACTGTTGGGATTGGTCACTCTTTACGGACTTTCAAACAAGGGTTGAAATCAAAATTCTCTGAGTTAGGGTTCAAGCATCGCAAAGTTTGGCTGCAATCTGTTTTCCGCTTGCATTAGACAAACACCGTCAGAAATGCTTTTGGGAGTCAAATATATCTCTGTTTAGAAGACATCATACAATAATAAATGTCAGAATCATTTTAGTGGTGAACTGTAAGGAACCAGATATGGACTGAAGAGGTAATCTGCTATTGAACTTTGTTACAGCTATCATATATTTATCTCCGGATTCCAAGAAATCGGGTCACCGAATTTTCTTTAAACTTTGCCTACAGTTCGAAGATATCCCTAACTAGATATTGTCCAAGAGGCGTTGAAATCAATATCTTCTAGTTAAGGGTTCAATAATTACAGCCTTTTCAATCGATCCAAATTGGGCGTCTTTTTCATACCCGGTGCTCGTAGGTTGCCCCTTTTACCGCTGATTCCTCTCGATGAAATTCGTCAGGACTTCATTCATGGCTCGACACTATCCCCTATTGATAAAATGTCAGAGAAAGGTCCATGTCAAAACTCTTTAAAGAGGAGACGTATTGATCCACCTGTAAGATATAATCTTCTTGCCGCATGTGTTGTACTCTCGCCCCCTCCCTTTATGTGGCCCCACTTTCTGGAAATCGGTTAAACGACTTTGGCTTCTGTTGGAACAGATTTGTGAATAGAAACTATCCATCAGACGTTGCAATCAACATCGTTTAGGTACGGGTTTAATTCATACTAAGTATTGATAGATCTGATCTACATTGAGCGTGTTTCATACACCGACCCGTATGCTTGTTTACCCAGTTCCAAGGACTTCAAGACAACAGTCGATGTCAACTGAAGGCGTCCTAAACCCGTAGATACTTGAAATATATCTTCTCTAAGCACATTATGACCACAAAGAGAAATCTCCAATTTCACAATTGGTTTTTTGTGGTTTCACGTTTACCCGAGTCATTAGTAAGCTTTTCGAATCCGAATACTAATAGTTCGCGCCATGCACAGCAGGACACGACCCAAACACCTAACACAACTAATTAATCCTATCTCAAATTACTAATTATGTATACCCACCAATATCCTAACCCTTCCTACACATAATCCGTGATTTGTCTCTAGTCTGCTTTATACAGATGGCACCAAAGAACACTCTTATTTCTCTAACTGGGTTGGAACAACACCAATGCATGCCCTGAAGGGCTTTAAATCTTCAATAAGTAAGTTATAACCAATTACTTACTAAACTGTGAATAAAGAATGAATAGCCAACTGGATCTTAATAAGGAATAAGTAGCCAAATCTATGTAGAAATAATTGAATCGGGAATAAGTAACTGGTTATTTATTCCTTATTCAATCGGGAATAAGGAATAAGGAATAAGTAACCAACTTGATGTCAATATGCCATCCTGGAATCTCAACAAAACTGCAATCTGTGACGTTTGCCCCTACCAATTGGCTAATTAGTCAGGCTGAGGACACCGACTTCCCAAAATCAAACAAGTGATCACTAAAATCTATGAAATCCTTAAAATGGAGAGCTATATGCAAATGGCGGATACTCCAAAATTTATTGCAATATCAAAGATGGGTCTCTGTAAAAACTGTATAAAGATGGGACTTATTAGCCCAAATGTAAACGTAATATAATGTCTTACGTCGCGTGTTGTGCTCTGCTAGCTTTATCTAGCCAAGAATTTATCGAAATTGGCTCGACGTTTTTTCTTCCACTTTTTCCCACTGTTATTTAGATAATATCCAAGAGGCGTTGTAATCAAAATCCTCTTAGTAGAGGTTCAATCAGTGCACAATTTTGATACAATCTATAACATTTTAGTGTTATTCATACCCGGTACCCATCGTTGTTACTTACCGACGATATTCGTCAGGACTTCCTTCGTGGGTGGACTCTATCGCACAGAGATAAAATATCAGAGAAGGTCCATTGTCAGAACTCTTTAAAGAGGAAACATAGAGGCCCATCTATATTCGTAAGGTATAATCTTCTGATCTCATGTGTTGTGCGCGACCTCTTTCATCTAACCGTGAATTCGTCGAAATTGTCTCGAACAGTTTTCTTCTAAGGTTTCCTACTGTTGGGATCGGTCACTCTTTACGGACTTTCAAACAGGGGTTGAAATCAAAATTCTCTGAATTAGGGTTCAAGCATCGCAAAGTGTGGCTGCAATCTGTTAACTAGATATTTTCCAAGAGGCGTTGAAATCAATATCTTCTGGTTAGGGGTTCAATAATTACAATCTTTTCAATCGATCCAAATTGTACGTCTTTTTCATACCCGGTACTGGTAGGTTGTCCCTCTTTTCACTGATTCCTCTCGATGAGATTAGTCAGGACTTCTTTCGTGGCTCGACACTATCCCCTAGAGATAAAATGTCAGAGAAAGGTCCATGTCAAAACTCGTTAAAGAGGAGAGGTATTGGCTCACCTGTATAAGTAAGATATACTCTCGTCTCCTCCCTTTATGTAGGCCGAATTTTTGGAAATCGGTTAAACGAATTTTTTTTAATGACTTTGGCTTCTGTTGGAACAGATTCCTGAATAGAAACTGTCCATAGGACGTTGCAATCAACATCGTTTAGGTACGGGTTTGATTGGTACTAAGTATTCATAGATTTGATCCACACTGAGCGTGTTTCATACACCTACCCCTATGCTTGTTTACCCGGTTCAAAGGACAAAAAAGACAACGGTCGATGTCAACTGAAGGCTTCCTAAAACCGTAGATATTTGAAATAATTCTTCTCTAAGCACATTATGAACACAAAAGAGAAATCTCCAATTTCACACTTGTATGGTTTTCTGTGGTTTCACGTTTACTTGAGTCTTTAGTAATCATTTCGAATTCGAATACTATTAGTTTGCGCCATGCACAGCAGGACACGACCCATACACCTAACACAACTAATTAATCCTATATCAAATTGTTGTTGTTCGTCCGTCGAGTCGACGAAGACCACTCTATTCATCCGTGGGTTGGAGGGACTGGTTCTGTTCTGTGCGTGCGCAGGTGGCTGATGAGGCCAATCCTTGCACGGAAGGTTCGGTTGCAGAAGGGTCAAGGGGTGAGTGGGACATCTCCAGGAGGGTTGATGGCACGTGCTTTTCTGGCTTGCCTCTTCAGCTCTGCAGCTGCTGTCCTGCTAGATTCGCACAACTTTGAGCCTTTGTGCACGTAGGAACGCCAAGTGACTCGATCGCTGGCTGTTTTCTCCCATGAATCAGGGTTTATGTTGAACGCTTTCAATGCAGCTTTCAGATTGTCTTTGAAGCGTTTCTTCTGACCTCAGTGGGATCGCTGTCCTTGCTGTAGCTCGCCATAGAAAAGTCTCTTAGGCGTACAACATGTCCCGCCCAGCGTAGCTGGGACTGCATCAGGATGGTGTGGATGCTGGGGAGACCTGCTTGGGCGAGTACCTCGGTGTCTGGAACCTTGTCCTGCCACTTGATGTTGAGGATTTTCCTGAGACTTGTGGTGTGAAAGTGGTTTAGCTTCCTGGCATGGCGCTGATACACCATCCACGTCTCGCATGCGTAAAGTAGTGTGGGGAGTACAACTGCCCTGTAGACATTTAGTTTGGTCGTGATGCCGATGACTCTTTTATTCCAGATGTTGGCATACAGTCTGCCAAAAGTTGCGCTGGCTCTGGCAATGCGGAGGTTCACCTCGTCGTCCAATGGTGACGCTCTGTGATAGTGTGCTGCCAAGGTAGGTGAAGCGGTTCACTACGTTGAGCTTTTGGTTGTTGACGGTGATGTTGGACTCATCATAGGGCTTTCCCGGGGCTGGCTGATGCAGTAATTCAGTCTTCTTAGTACTGATGGTGAGACCAAGCTTGTGCAGGCGCTGGAGAACTTGTCAACGCTGCGTTGCAGTTCTGCTTCTGAGCCAGCATTTAGGGCGCAGTCATCAGCAAATAAGAACTCCCTGATGGTGTCTGTCATAACCTTGGTTTTCGCTTGAAGTCTCCTGGGGTTGAACAGTTTTCCATCTGTACGGTACCTGATGCCGACTCCAACATCTCCGTCTCTGAAAGCATTAATCAACATGGCGGAGAACAATAGACTGAACAGTGTCGGTGCCAGAACACAACCCTGCTTAACGCCATTGGTTACTGGGAATGGCTCAGATGTCTCTCCATTTTCCTGGACTCGTGCCTGCATGTCGTCGTGGAAATGCTGCACCATGGATATAAATTTTTTCGGACACCCGTACTTGGCCATTACCTTCCACAATCCTTCTCTGCTGACAGTATCAAAGGCCTTTGTCAAGTCGATGTAGATGGAGAAAAGGTCGGCGTTTTGTTCTTGACATTTCTCTTGTAGCTGCCTCGCAGCAAACACCATGTCGATAGTCCCACGTTCTTTCCGGAATCCACACTGGCTTTCTGGCAGGAGTCCCTGGTCAAGGTGCGTAGTGAGGCGGTTCAGTAGGATTCTGGCGAGTATCTTTCCTGCGATTGAGAGCAAGGATATACCCCGGTGGTTGTCGGTGGCCTGTCGGTTTCCTTTGCGCTTATACAGGTGGATTATGGAAGCATCTTTGAATTCCTGGGGGATCGTCTCTTGCTGCCACATCAGTAAAAACAGTTGGTGGAGCCTTTCTATCAGGGCTGTGCCCCCTTCCTTGTAGACTTCTGCTGGGATGGAGTCTGAACCAGGGGCTTTGCCACTGGAAAGCAGACGTATCGCTTTCTGTGTCTCAAGTAAGGTTGGAGGGTCATCCAGTGCTTCGTTGATGGGTAATTGGGGGAGACGGCTGATGGCTTCATCGTTGATGGGTGAAGGGCGATTCAGGACGCTGTCGAAGTGTTCAGCCCATCGTTCAAGAATCTTCTCTTTGTCAGTAATTAGTGTCTTCCCGTCTGCGCTGAGAAGGGGTGATGAACCAGAGGATGTAGATCCATACACTTCTTTCAGGGCATTGTAGAAGTTCTTCATGTCATGCCTATCTGCGTAGCACTGGATCTCATCAGCTTTGTTGCTCAACCATGTATCTCGCATCTGACGAAGTTTCTGCTGTACAGTATATTGTTGTACGCATCTTTCCTGGAGGTGGACTTGGGGTTATTGAGGTAGGTTTGATGGAGGTGGTGTTTCTCATCCAGCAACTGCTTGATCTCGTCGCAGTTCTCAGCTTGGTGATGTTCAGTCATTTAGGAGCCTTCTTTCCCTGGGGAAGTCTTTTGGGCTGAATGCGGATGTTGAGCTTGGTGATGATGAGGCGGTGGTCTGTCCAGCAGTCGGCGCCACACACGGACTTGGTCACACGCACATCCTGCCTGTCCCTCTTCCTGACAATGACGTAGTCGATGAGATGCCAGTGCTTAGAGCGAGGGTGCATCCATGACGTCCGGTTACGGGTAGGGAGGCGGAAGACTGTATTGGTGATCAGCAGTTTATGCTCGGCGCAAGTCTGGAGCAAGAGGAGACTATTGCTGCTACAGTGACCCACTCCGTGCTTTCCTAGCACTCCATCCCAGGCAACGTGATCACAGCCTACTCTTGCATTGAAGCCGCCAAGAATAATGAGCTTATCTGCCAATGGAACGTCAGCAATGACTGAGTGAAGATCCTCATAGAACTTGGCCTTCACTTCATCCGGGTTGGTCATAGTTGGAATGTAGCAACTGATGATGATGAGGTGATTTCTTCCAGACAAGAGGGGGAGTTTCATGGTCATGAGTCTGTCGTTTACTCCCTTGGGGGGTCCAGACAATTTGCCAATCAGTGCTGTCTCCAGTGCAAAGCCGACACCAGCCTCACGGCGCTCTTCACTTCCTCGGCCACTCCAAAAGAAAGTGTATCCGGAGCCTCTTTCACAGAGTTCGCCTTCTCCTGCAAGCCGGGTCTCGCTCAGGGCAGCAATGTCCACGTTGTATCTGGCGAGTTCCCTTCCTATTAGGGCGGTTCTTCTCTGGGGTCTTTCCACGTCGTCTCTATCCAGTAAGGTGCGTACATTCCACGCGCCAAGTGTGAGAGGAAGAATCCTCATCTTCTTTGTATTTCGACCGCTGGAGTAGGGTCCCGCCAGCCGTGGTAAGCTGGCTAGGGAGGTTTTGAGCAGGCAATGTTTAGGGCACCTTTTCTAGCCCCTTCCTCATGCCAAGGAGGTAAGCAGTGCATTCCTGAAGAGGGCTGCTCAGTCGCTCAGGGGGCTGCCGGACTCCACTGCTGCTCTGTGTCAGTGGTGAACGACCCTAATGGCCTGAGCCGCCTGCGTGCAGGTTTGCGTCTACGGCTGCCAGTGTACCCACACCTGCCGCTTCGTCGCTTGCCTGTCGCCACAGGACTTTGGTGGGTGATGAAATGGGATATGTGGATGACAAGAGTGACTTGCGCGGTGACTTTGTTTTAAGTGAGGAAGAGTTGCGCAGTTCGTCGACCTCACTCTCTCGCCCAAGACCATCTGAGTCCAGCAGCATGACAAAGTCGAGACGGCCGGAGACGGAGCTGAGTGCAGTGGATGACCAGGACGTCCTACGTGTCTCGTCGTGCTCTTAGCGCTCCACGGCGCTTTGCTGGGAATCGCCTTTCTGCCCGTTGACCAGCTGGTGGTTCCTCCGCGCAGGCTGCCGAATCCAGTCTTCACATGCTAGGTAGACAATGCCTAACTCACCGAGGGTTTACGACCCATCGACTACCCTCAGCCTGGTTTAGCCGGCCAGTCGAGGCCGTTTTCCGGGATGTGGCCGCTGAGCATGCCACAGCTTCTTGGAGCCATAGGTGAGAGCTGAGTGCCAAGTGAGGACCAAAAGTGGGCGAGCTACCCCCGAAGGAGTACGACTGCTTCCCCCAACCAGAGGTGCTACCTCTCCCTGGACACCCCATACACACCTATCTCAAATTACTAATTATGTATACCCACCAATATCCTAACCCCTTCCTACACATAGTCCGGGATTTGTCTCTAGTCAGCTTTATATAGCTGGCACCAAAGAACACTTATTTCTCTAACTGGGTTAGAACAACACCAATGCATGCCCTGAAGGGCTTTTAATCTTCAATAAGTAAGTTATAACTAATTACTTACTGAACTGTGAATAAAGAATGAATAGCCAAATGGATTTTAATAAAGAATAAGTAACCAAATGTATGTAGAAATAGTTGAATCGGGAATAAGTAACTGGTTACTTATTCCTTATTCAATCGGTAACTGGTTACTTATTCCCTATTCAATCGGGAATAAGGAATAAGGAATAAGTAACCAACTTGACGTCAATCACACACACACACACACACACACACACACACACACACTTAAATCTTATTAATGTTTCGTTTCTTTATCTGTTGAGTACAAAGTAGGACTCTCGACCAATCCTATAAATTTGTCAAAAAGTTGTTTAGGGGTGGAGTGGCTTTTATATCAGAAAATTATATCCTTGGTAAATACTTGTCAAACTTATGTAAATGAAGGTGGGTTTATCATGAAGCACAATCTTATGATTAGATAAATACATTATTATTATTATTATTATTATTATTATTATTATTATTATTATTTTATTATTATTATTATTATTATTATTATTATTATTATTATTAATGGTTCTTATACATGCAAATTACCTAAACCGTCAAGAAATCCTTTGCAGATCTCGAAGATGCGTAATTATTGACCTTGGCATCACGGCTTGTAGATATTTTCACCTCCATGTACAGCTAGAATTATAACTTGGTTGACGAGGTTTACCTTCAAAGTAAGAAGTTGGCAGGTAAACCATATTCTCCAGAGCTCACATATTTCAGTATTTTGCAATGTGATATTATGCTTATAAATGACACATACTTTTTTATTCCTCTTCAGGTAACGTAATCAAAGTAGCTTTTTCTTTCTCCAAATGCGCAATTACAATGCAAGCTTGATTTAATATGTGCTGTTAGCTCTGCTAGCCTCCAAGCCATATACAGATTATACCAACATAATTCTCTATAGCCAATGAATTTTGTTGTCCTGTATGTTTTGGGGCTTCCACCCCCCCCACCCCCCACCCAAAATAAGTTCAGCCATTTGAATTATATCATCATCTTGCCATATGTTACCTTGAGAACTGTCAAAATAAACTTTCTAGCTATTTCTCCAATGTCACAATGGTTCATTTAATGGACTTGACAGTAAACTGATTTTGAAAACTTTTCAGTGAGATTACCCAGCAGGACACATACAGAGGTACTTCTAGTCCTTGGCAATGATTCCAATGTCATGCTGTCTACCGTATATACTGATTGATAAGTTACAATGTGTTATCAGAGACCTTTCAAAAAGGCGGGCAATCACGATCAGGTTTGTCAAGACCTGCTTCATCTTCGCTACTAATGGGTCATTGATCAGGGGTTTTAATAAGAAATAAAGTATCATGAAAAGCTGAAAACGTAGCAGGGAGAAGGGGCAGGGGGTAAAACATCCCTATAGCGCTGGTCCATGGGCAATGCTGGTGGTGGGAGTATGAGGATGCTCCCTGTAAGCTGAAATGACGCTGGTGTATCAATTGACGTTGGGCTTTTTCCCTTGATGGAGAAACATAAAATTGGTTTGAAAATATTTTTAATTATATATTTTTTATTATATATTTTTACATAAGGTTAATGTTGTTAATTCATATCTTTGTTTTTTTCCTGATGATTTTATAGGTTCCATCTTATTAACAAGGAATATATTAATAATGCTTTATAATGCCAACTCATCGGTTTATTGATACTGATATCAAACCACTGCAATATGTTAAAAAATCTCTGAACGAAATGAATAACGCTTAATTATTTAACTGAAAAGTCTATATAAAAATCGTTGCAAAGAATCACCGGATAATGTAAGTTGATAGATGATAGAATAATAAGGAAAATAAGAGCATTTATAATAATACACTAACAAATATGAACAATAAAAATCATCAACTTAAAACGACAATGAATTGCAGGCAGAAGATACTAAAGGCGCACTTTTTAATTTTGTACCTGTACTGAAAATGTTACAAATTGTAAATCAGTTATGGATTCGCTTCTAACACAACTGGGGAAGAAAGCTCACACTCAGTAATTGTTTAATAGCTGTCACTCCATGTTTTGTATTCATGCTTTATTTTATTTTCATAACGTGTTGCATTTTAGCTCAAATATGGTACTAATTATAATACTCATACCATACTTCCAAATGTCCATCCATGCTACGATATCGTAGCTGAGTCAAACTTTAAGCAAAATGTTGACGACGACATTACGTTTATGTTTCGTGTATTCCCCTCCGTACTGAATAATTTATAGAACTCTGGAATAATCTGTTACAATCTTTTTTTTTTTATCCAAATGTCAGGCGTGTGCCTCACTTTGTTGTTAGAAAGTGATCACCAATCCTGATCGTGATAAACTGGGCGTGAGAAAAGGGAGACAGAACATTTATGGTTCTCTTTGACGTAGATTGAATCGCGTGTCAGTCAAACGTTTTTAAAAACGTCGAATTCAAAGTAGCAAACGCCTTGAAGGGTTTGACGGATCTGTTTGTAATTGAAGATGCTAATATTATTTAGAACAATAGTCGCTAACGGCCTGCTTCGACAGAATAGGCGATATCTGTCTAAAATTTGAAAATGAATTTTTTTTTTTTTTTTTAAATTCAGGAATTGTAGGTGTCTAATCTTGTACATAGCGAAAATTTCCCTCATACCGGTTTTTAGTGAAAGCCAAAGTTGATCATCTCTTTGTTCCACACTGACTCTTGGCACATGCAGCAAGCCGAAACTGTGTATATTGAACCGGCGCCCTTTCGATGAGGCAAGAGTTAATGCCCGCAGAAAACGGAATCAACTGACATATGAGAGTGCTCGTAATGTGACCTGTTTTGTAATCAATATGGTGCCTTCCATGATTCCCACTTGTCATGATTCAAAAGTTAAGCTTGTGTGTTAAAAGTTTAAATTGGAAAACCTTGCATGCGACATGTATCATTGTTTTTGAAGCCCACTACAAATAGTCCTAACTATACTTCTAGTTAAATGAAACTATCAAAATGACTGGATAACATTTTCAGGCGCATCAAATCAGGTAGAGGCTTTGAGCGACATATACCATTTTATTTAGCTATAGATGCCAAGAGTGAATGCAGAATGAAGTGGATCGATGAACTTAGCTAACGAGGATAGATCTGCTTGTGTGCATGACAAACACAGCACAATTCTTACAATATTCCAGATAAACGTTAAACCCTGGAATATGATGGAGATGGTCTGTCACATGTATACAGTGAACTGATATGAATGAACACTGACCAATTTGTCAACACATGTCAAAGGGATCCTAAAAAATCCGCTCCAAAAGGTATTCTGATGAGGCTCCTGGGTCATAGCTCAGGAATTACTGAAGATATCCGAAAGCTTTAACTATACTTATTCATACTTGACATTAAACAATGAATTTATGTACGTTATAGCTTGATTTGAGGAATACAGGTGACATGTCGGGGTACAGTTATACATTATGCTTTATAGCCCGAATCCTTAAAACGCAGGCCAGGACTTGCCATCAAAGGCATTTGAACTGACGCGATCTTACGGCCGTGGCCACACCACCCTATTCAACCACGTGTGGGACTCCTTGGGATTTCTTGACGTTGTTATTAGCAGTCTTTGCTGAGTACATTTTGGGTCGCAGTTCCAAGAATTCCTCATGGGAGTTACCCGCGCACTCGTCTTTGAATTTCCACACGACTTTCTTGTCGACGTTGCTGAACAATTGATGGTCTTCGGGAACTCGCTGGTTTCAAACCCACTGACGAGTGATGCCTCACCCATGTCCGCGCAGACATCAATTGTAATTATGTACATCATCAACGAATCCGATCCGAATATTGCATTATAACACCGTCGCCGTAACTAGGCATAATCGAGTTCTAGTAGAACTCGTCCATGAGAAGCTTTGGCAAATAGAACACGGACTCACCAACGTAAAAGGGTTTAGTCAACTTTAGTCGTCATTTTATGCTGTGTACGGCAACGAGTCCACTAACATCTATCTTGCGTGAGTCAAACGCCGAGTGATCAACGAGTTTACGAAGTTTGTCTTGTTCACTCTCCCGGGGAACTCGACTTGGATTCGTTTTTTATTATTTTCCATGTCTTCCCACACAAAGAGTTATTCTTCAGCTTGAAAAAGTTCTTTTCAAATTCGTTAGTGACGGCCGTTTGCAGATCCGTATTTATCTGGATGTAAGGAGCCATCCAAACGCCTTGCTAGAATCGCAGCCCCGGTAGACTTTACACATATGCATCCCCAATCGCAGATACAACTGTAAGGTTCGTACGTGGACAACATAGTTGAGTTCCGGCACAGAACCAGCTAGATGCACTCCAAAAACTTTCGCCAAGGATCGTCCACAAACTCATGCTGGTACGGGGACAACCACTCGAGAGGTGATGACAACGCTTCCGGGGCTAGTGGAAAAGCATTTCAGGCACGGTGAAGGTTGTCCGGATGCTCCAGGACAGCCTCTAAGAAGTACCCGACGTCGCTGTTGCTGTCATACTCGCGGGTGTGTTTGCATATGTTCCCGTGCGTGGGATCGAGCAACTGAAGCTCACCTGCAATCAGAAATTGAGTCATTACCCATCCATACACGTTATGTTGAATAAAGTACATGACGTAACTTGCTTAGAAGGGCAGGGTCGTGTCCATCCTCTGGATCATTCATGTTGCTCAATAACAACAAATCTACGTTGAACCCCACGCGCGTTGCTCTGGATATTAGAATAGGCTGAAGACCACTATTCTGAGCAAACACATTAACGGCGATATCATGGTTGAGTCGTTGAAACATGCCATTTTCTGTAACTTGTACAAGGTATTCTATGTTGCCTAATTCGAGTTCACCCATGAGTTGTTGGTATTTTCGACACTAATCTGTATTATCGTGTGCGGGAAGCTACGCGGACAAGATCACCCATTCGAAACGCCGGTTGTAGTTGTTTCTCGCTTTATTACTGACCGTCGTGGAACTCCGCTCCCGAAAAGGTTTGCACTAGGAAACCTTAACATGAACTTTTCCATGCATCTGAGAAGAGACCATCTGATCCTTCTTGGGTGTTATTATCAAGCTTCCCACGGATTGATGCAAATCTTTTGTGGATTTCATCGTTTGTTGCCTTCGAGGTTCAAGATAAAAAATATAGCTACAAAACCACGCTTATGAGGTCACAGGTGGCGCAAAACCTTCTCCAATTAAATGACAAGGCACCTTAAATCCCGCAAGAAGAACAATATTCCCCTTAAAACAGGACCTGAATGTCCGTTAAGCCCTCGAATGCTGCAACATTGATATAATCGACGGACCTCATGTCTGAAAGAGACATCCTGGCGTATATGCCTGATTTGTATGCGTGTAGGATCATTGCCCGGATATGTTCGAAATCACCGACGCACATGTGCAGCTTGAACTCTGGGACTTAAGTCATTTGGAGACCATACTGGACAGCCACAGCGGTAACAGTAACCGCGGTGAGCGGGCGGTTTTGTAGATTTGTTACCACATGTGCAATTTCTCCTCATCTGGTCTGTGAAGGAATTTTGATACACAACTGTGTTGCCGTGCACGAAGCTGCCTTACTGTCGGATACTGCTCATCCGGAGGAAGTCCAAATGGTTCAAGCATGTCTGCTTTTGCTGCACCTCTTGGTAATTTTATCCTATGGTCTCAGACCAAACATTTGATTTAATTCATGTTAGGCATTTTATTAATATTATTATACTTTGTCAGGACCAGAAACCACATTTACTTCAATCCTGGATATTATTTCGTTGACTTCTGTTTCTTGTTTGACGTCGACAGCACGATCGGCATTTTCCTCAACAATATCCACAGCATCCACTTTGGCACGTTTTTGCCGGCGCGCGCTATAATACTCACGTACAGATCCACGTTTTATGCATATCTGAGTACGCGGCTTGAAACCGATGTAGCATCGCAGGCATGGTTGAGCACCGGTACAAGCAGGTTACGCGAGACAGTGTTATTTATAGTATTTGTAATGGCATGTTCTGCCGTAAAGTTAATATTTTCTAAGGACTACACCTTTGCATTTGTTAATTCCTAATACCATTGAGCTTTCTATAAACAGGAAACATTTTTAATATGAAATACTGATCATCTGTCCTCGATTCAACCCTTGGCAGCAAGTTCCCGATTATACTGCACTGGATGGTATACAATGTTACACCAATCAGTATTCATAAAAGACGTCAAATCGATGATGTTGATGTTAAAAGGCATGGTATCGTTTAGCAATCAAGAAAAATTAGCTCGCCGTAGCCTCCGCGTTGTTCTTCCTGTGCGAATACAATTTTCTTCAAGCCAGTATTTGCCAAAATTACTGCATTGCGGTAATGCATCACACTAACTCGAAACTGACAATGGATTGTTCGTTCACATCCAAGAATTTCAAACGTGGTGTAGTAATTGTTCTCGAACTTAATTTCCTACGATTACCGTGCCGTTCACAAGTATTGACCGGATGGGTTCCGTGTCTTTGCACTGAAATAACTCTTCACAGAAATGCAGCCATTTCACCACAAGGAGTATAATTTCCTCATGTTCTTTGTTACCGCAAATGAACTGATTGTTTTGCATGCGTACGAGTTCTATTTCATGTTTTTATTTATTATGTTGAAAGCATTTCTCTAGTCTCAGTGAAATTTGATATTTTCTCTTCTTATTCTGACGTTGACTATGCCCTCACAGGTCATTTCACTATCTTCGCCGGTCATTTCACTGGACATGTCGCTGTCTTCGTTGGTCATTTCGGTGTCATAGGATGAGTCAGTCCACGTCAACAATTTGAAATTTTTTGCGCAAAATCATAAAATGACTTTTCACATTTATAGTTTCCAGTTTTGCCGTGCGCGCTCTAACGCAATTCCTGATTGGGTTCAACTTTTCAGTGATCTCCCGATATGTATTTGAAGAATCATACACCACCTTTTGTGTCTCCTTTATAAATCGATATGATGCATTCAAGCTAAGCAGTGATTTGACGCTTTCTGTTACTGCATACACCACTGCGCAGGAAATTTAACTCCCTCATTAACCACATACTATTTTTTTTAAGAATCTATATGCGTCAAACAGTAGTTCTTTCAACATTGTGTGTATACACGCTGTAATTATTGACTACAATGTTCGCACGAAAAGGATCCTGTCTCCGACGGATTGGCGTCTCTTGAGCGTTTCTATGGGCTGCGTTTAGGGTATCGAATCGGGCGGACCTGAGCGCACTCTGTCAGGGTGTCGGCGGGGTGGGGCTTTGTGGAGAATTACTCGCGTAGGTGTTTCATGTTCGTGAGCGTGGGGCAATCGTACCTGCTGGACTGTCGTTTGCCATGGGGGTAAAGTCATAGGTGTTTACCCTACGCAATAAAAAAATATCTCAAAACCCCACTGTCGCACTAGTCCGTTTGACAATAAAATCGTTAGGGTTTTCTTACCCAATGTACAAATTATCAGTACAGGTTGGTAACTATAAATGGTATAGAACTAGAATTATTATACTTAACGAAATTGCTGAGAGATGGATGGATGGACGAGTTGTCAACATCATGACATAATAGTTTCTGCCTTAAGACGGGCGAATAGTACAATCATTCTGATGCAAGCACAATACATTGTTTTGCACAGTTGAAACCACTGAGTAGAATCCAATATGTCGTATACTGTCAAGTACGTATGTTATGTTGAACTAATCAGTATTCAGAATAATTTAATGTAAGTAATAATATGGTTTTCGCTGTTATTCAGAGTATTGAATCATATGCAGGTAAGTTTAAAAAGGTAATACAAGTACATTTTCCTGCGTCCAATGCCATTCGTTTTGGGCCTTTATTGTCGGCATGTGCAGGCAAGCGTGAAATGAAATGGGTTGCAAGGTATCAAATCTTTAGTACTAAACAATCTTGATTTTGTGTTCAGTGTATTATATACCTTGCAGGTACCGGTATCTATTGCATTTATAATGTATGTACAACTAAACCTTTGGTTTGTAAGTTGTGAGTTCTTGTAACAGTGTAACATGGAATTCATGAAAGAGAAGTATTTATGGACTAAATTAGCAAGTTATTTTTATCGTTGAAAATCTGTATTGAAAAAAATGAGAATTTGATTATGCATGATGAAAACCTACACACATAAAGCCATTTTGTATTTAAATTAGTGTTTTTGCCATTCGCTTTTTCCGAATAACAACTTTGAATATTACCTTGGTGATATGGTTGAATGGAATATGATTTTCATAACGAAGATGAGGAATATAGTCTTCAAAGACTGCACTCGGATTAAAGGACAGACTGTAGTAAAACATACAAAGGCAAGAAGAACAAGTTATTTCTGGGAGACGACTGCATATTGATTGGAAGATAAAACAGGTAAAATATGTTTTGCAAAAGCATGTAATACATGTACTTACATTATTATCAGATTATCCTTCACACTTCTGAAATTAAATAGTATTATCTTGGAATACTAATCGGATGCATTTTCTTTAAATAGTATAATATTACTGTGAAGATCATGAAAACAAATGATATGTTCTTTCATATGAAATTATGAGAAGCATATATAAAGGACAACATATTTTCATGTTTACAAATGTGGCTCATGGTGCTCTTCCAACAAATTAAATTAATAACATCTTCCATCGCTGACTGTTGTGAATGCGTTTTATTCGATACTTCTCCTCCCACCCCACTCAATAACATACTACCCCGCCAAAAATCACCTGTCCTACACTCTAACCTTTTAACCAATCCATTCTTCTGTGAAAATAGTTTGCGAATCTAAAAAAAATAGACATATGGAAGCATAAGATCTAAAAATGATGACGAAAATCTAAATAAATATTCACCATGTGACTTTGATCTTTGATGCGTAGATCCATCATCAACAAACATGCACTCTGTACATGGAGTATATGGATAAAAATCCAACGCCTATCCACAGACAAATGATACTTTTTTTTTCTCCACAAAAATGTGTGATACTACATACTGTGATCTTAATTTTGGTCTTGTGACCTTCACACCAGCAGCAATATCTATATCCCATAGTAAAACAACTTTACTTTGATGATGTCAATTCATCATCCCAGGAAAAAATAGATATTACTGCAAAATCCCAAAACTTTGCGCATAGATCATCCGACTAAAATTGAAGAGATTGCTCCCTGTGACCTTGACTTCCTTGATGTACAATGTTGAAGCATATCCTTTCAACTAATTAATTTTGGACAAAGTCTGCCATTAACCCACCGATGAAAACAGGAGATACTGATTTTATAAAAACTTCAACCGAAAATTGACGGTAGCGGATGGACGGTCCTTGTGACCGGTTATGTCTTTCCTTTCGCGACACGTGTCACCAGTGAGACAAAAACTGTCAATGTAATTGCAATTTTTGTTTATATGATTTTTAACCCCTCCTGGAGACCCCAAAACTGTATTCCTCTGACATATGGTTATCACACATACAAGATAACAACTAAGTTTATTGAATTTCAACACATCTTAGGATCAGATTTTCACAAACAGACTTAAAGAAGGATAGATGGATGACTACATAAACAAACAGATGGTGGTGAGATTTGTCTGTGGTCAAATATATTATTTGAAGAACAGACACAGTATGTCAAATTAATCTTAATACTTTCAAAAAGAGGCTCAGGTGAATCCGAGATGGCTCATCTTGCTAATATAAACCAAGTAATCTGTTCTTATTTATTTACCAAATGCTATGTTGAATGACCAGTCAGAATCATTTGATCAAATGTATAATTAGTTTAATCTTCTCATCGCAACGTGGTCACTTCCTATGAGCTGTGTTTAATTTAGAACATTTTGTTAAAATATCCTCTGGTTTTGGAACTGTATTAAAATCTGAGAGTGGATCTGAATGTTTTGTACGATAAAATAAAAACAAATTTTGGCTTGCAAGTAGTTAATCCTGGAGAACAATGATGTGAGTATTTTAAATTATTATTTACTGGCCAATGAAACAAATATAATCAGTCAAATTCCAAACCGCATTAATACTACTTTTTATAAGTAGTATTGTTAAAGGGTCTTGTCTATCGGTCTCCTTACAATCTGAGAGCGCATTCGTACTATGCTCTCTTATCTAAGCAGATGATGACGCCGCCACGAACACTCATTAAAGATAAGTTATTTTATCTGCAAATTATGTTATCGGAAAAACTCAGCGAGACATTGTGGAAACGTACCATTGTTTTCAAGTAGCACCCATACTTATACTGTTAATTAAAGCTATCTGATTTGTTTTACACAAAATTGATTGCTGCTTGTGGTTACCCAAAACTGAAGACTTATCCAGATGATGTTGATGACGATGCTTATATTGATTTTAGACTGGCACCAAAGGCACAGGGTAGTTATATGATAGATGACTAAGACGTATGCTGAAGGTAAGCTAGTTGCTGCCCTACCTTAGAAATTTTTGTTAAGATTACGTAAAATAACATTGCAAACATGCCAGGATATAACAGACTAGTCAAACGCGCCCTATCAGAATTGCAGCCGATTGCATCTGAATATGAGAAGAAAAAAAAAAACAATTGAATATAATGTATAATTTTAACTCAAGTAAACTGATGGTAACATACGAGCGCGTACAAAATGCTAAAGTAACATTTCTCATAGGCAGGAATATAGAAGATATGAGCTATATGATACATGAAATTGGATTATTAAAAAGTGCACACAAGTTTATCAAGGACGCTCTCAAAATAAATTAGGCGTCAAAGGAACATCTAGATCATTTTGATTTTGTACGCAGAGATCGTTATCGAACTGGAAAAATATAGATGCGTACTAGAAGCCAAGTATAATAAATTTGGCAGCTAAAATTCTCTGTCTGATTTTGTCAAGATTAGTATCGACAGCACCAAATTGTATTTCACGTTGCATTTTATTTTTCTTACTGAAGGTTAGTAAACACAATCAGCTTCAGTGTCAACTTTTTTATTTTGAAAGCTGCGGTGCTGATATCTTTTGCAGAATTTATTTCATACTTGCTAACACACATTGGGATTAGATCAATCACGACGTTGTCTACTATTCTAAATTCTTTAACAAGATCCTCCATGTTGAACAGGGCGCCACACAAACAAGTTCCAATTTGGTTTAGAATGTTTGTGTACTTGATGTAAGCGTACTTGCACTTAGCCTTTTTATTTGAAGATCTTGCTCCACGTTTCTAATTTATGTCTGTGCTGCAATTCCAACTACAGATATATCAGAACAAACGGATTTAGGAAAGTGCTCGTGCTAGCAAGATCCGCAACATTAAGTATCAGCAGAAACGCAGACAATAAAAACAAAGGTAAGATTTCTTGAAACTGTAATCTCTTTTGCGATAGCATCGGTAAAATACGATAAGTTTATCACGCTGGTCTTTTCAAGGTGGCTGCTACTATAATTAAAGTTTATGGCATTTTTCATCCTATATAATCCTAGACAATTGTTTCTAACATTCTGGTTGTATATCGTCCTCCGGTTGCATTTGGCCCTCTGGATGTATTTCATCCTGTGGAACATTTGGTGAATCACGCGGAGGCAACTCAGAAATCATCGTCAACAACATATTGCAAAGGGGTTTATTGGTGTCAAAGAAAGATGCGCTTACTTTGTTGAATGGTAGATTTAAATTCGATCAGAGCTCAGCTAGCTACTCTTTTGTAAGCTCAGGCTCATTGAAATATCCATTAGGTATCTCAGACATAGATAAAGAAGAGAAATCGAGTCTGGCAATGATTTTTGTTTTCGACTTAAGTAGGCTTCTCTCTCAGGATATGGATACCTCTTGCCACATGAATAAATATGCCTGATGACATGGTAGACTGACTCATCTATTTTTTCTTTTGTAATCGGCATATGATCTTGGCTAATTTACTTTGTATTATTTTATACACGCGGGGTACATTTATTTTTTATGGTGTCATTGAACGTGTACCTAAGTGATATAACATAATTTATTAAATCAGTTTTCCTTTTCGTGCTAGCTTTTGCTAATCTGCATAGTTTTCCTCAGGTATTTTTATTCCAAAGAATTAAATCACTTTCAGCACATGCATGTTATAATTACACTTCAGCGAGTCAATATAGTCTGTTGCGGTAGAACATATATTGGCATCGTACTCGTTCTTTTCAAAGTAATTAAAAATACGATAGTACGCCTCTACCTTTTTAGATGGTCTGGCATAGTATGCTCTGCGGTGGATACTCTAGATCTAATTTGCTAATGATATCTGAATAAAGATCTGGCACTTTTTCTCGGAGCATGTTATAGTGCACCTGCGCCATCTGCGTCTCGTGTAGTCTAAAAAGTTCTCTATCAGAGTGTGATGCCTCTGGAACGCAAGCAAAGTTTGCTTGTGGTATCTGTGTTGTTGCGGGCATTCTGTCCTTAGGCATACTGATTCTGAAGTCAAGCTCTGTCTTAATAAAACCAGCTTGCAGTTAATTTGCCTCATATTTATGCTTTGCAGATGTATTTAACGACGATGTAATAAGCTCTGACCGCTTTCAGTATAACAGGTATTAGCTCAACAGCTATGGGTCTATATTAAGCTTGGAAAGAATTTTGCATTTTTCTTCAGAAAATGTTCATGTGATGTCATATCAAATGTTCGATACAAATGATCCAATATTTCAGCTCCACGATCGCCTACACGTACAAAACTTCTTCTTGGTATACATTTTATTTTCCTGTCAAATGCTGCAAACGTTTTTTTTTTGTCTTCTACAGATGCTTTTCCAGCGTGCTCAAGAGCTGCAGCAAGATCTTTGATTTCGTCGTAGTTTTTGTATTTCTTGATTTGATAATGAGCTTCTGCAATCTTTTTATTTAACAGAGTCTGGAACCTAATCTTGTTGTGGTCACTCTGCTTCATTTTGTAGCCTCAGGATTTCTTTTTCAGTCTGATCGTCATCAGGAGACTTTGGCTCTTCATTCTCAGACATATCCATTACCCGCACTGTAGTTTCTATGTCATCATAGTCGAACCCAAGTTTTCTGTAAAATCTCATCTGACTCTTTCCCTCAGCTTTTTATTTCTTAGATTGTTTCGTCTGACTTCCTTGTCCATTCATTCGTGATCTTCATTTTTATCCTTTTCTTTTTTCTGTTGATCTTTCTGCGTTTTATTATCTGGCCTCAATAACTGTTTCAAGTGTTTTACTGCTTGGCTCATTTACTCCATCTCTGCAGAACACAAAACATACGAAACATCTTGTATTTTGTCCTACCTGGATTCGGAATGTCGAAGCTATATATTTCAAAGCCTATGTTGTATATACTTGGGAAAAGTTTTGTCCACGTGACAGCATCATTCGATGCCTCCAGCCGCTAATTTTTCATGAGTTAGTTGCCAATCATCTTACTCCTAACAGCAAAGCGCCAAATTTAAATCGCCGCTACATATGGGATGTGAACAGCAAATGCACAGAAAGCTTGGGAGATGCTTGAGTATTGGGACCAAGCGTGTTACGCTTGATATCAACATACTGTTTTGTTGCCGCGTCTCTGTTGTCTGATGGCACACCTACGTGTTTTATTAATGCACTCGTCGCGTCTACACCTATTTGATAATTTCAAATGTAGACTTATTAACATTGCTAGAAATTTTAGATCCTTCTTGTGCCTGAATATTTAATGGACTGTATTCGACCGACCTCAAATGTTCTTTTTTTTATAACAAAATTCCGGCTTGTTTGCAATCAGAAAGTAAAACACAATTATTTGCCTTCGGCTAGCACTGACATCATTCCTATATACCTGTTTGTCGCAGCTGGATTATTGACTAATATGTCGCTGGCAGAACTAAATTTTGTTTCTGCACATAGCTTACTAGATGCGTCTGAAGTGCTTGTTGGAGTCGCAAGGCCTGAAATGTTATTGTTGCTCATGTATATACAATATCTGACGTCATGCCAGAACCTGCAATAAAAAACCGTTGCTCATAACTAACATCTACGCATCTGCAACCGCTGACAGCTGCTCAGAACGTAATAGGAAAGTAGTTGCCTTCTGCCAGCCTATAGCTATGAATTTATATAGTTGGCGTGTAGATAAATGTCATTCCAATATCATTATTTAGGTCTTGACTGACACCAAACTCCGCAGACCCTTTGTCCAAAAATGTATTGTCAGCAGATATTTACTTGTCGCTTTTGTATCAGCAGCAGACGCTATCAAATTTGTCATTTCTTTTATATCCTATATTAATATCGTAAGCCATAGTTCCGCCAGCTAGCGGCAACGCAGTTGTCGCATAAAGCAGCATTTGATTTCAATGACACTTGACGCTCAATGTTGTCCTGCAGAACGTACGCACCCTTGAGAAAAATTATTTTTAGCCTCTGTCAGCAGAACTTTCACGCTTGGATATTTGTTCACGTATTTCTTTCTGTGCTATCTTGTGGCGTGGCCACATTTTTTAAAATTTTTTTGCGTCGATATATTAAGTTGTCCTTATATTGTTTTGCCAGATATTTTCACGCGCCTGTTAACATCTGCAGCTGAAATTGACGCCCCGCGTGAGTTTCTGCCGTTGCCAATTATAGCGCCAAAAGCTGTAAAAGGCTGTAAAAATGCGCACCATAAATTTTTATTGAGAAGACGTCAGAAAATCGCAACAAGCATTATGGAATTTCCTAGCGGCGAAGAAGAGGTTTCTGAAATGTATTGTAGTAACTTTTACGAATTTTCTTTTGCAAATGACCAGTCACTTACTGACCAACAACCACATAACCAAGTAGACGCCACACCGATAGGACATGACATGTGGTATAGAGACCGTCCAAAAGAAAAACAAATGCTATAAATTTATGTTATATGAGTTAAACGCAATAAAAGACAATCAGAGAGCGGTTTGACAAAGCTTTTGTCAGAGGCGCTATTTGACTTCAATATAAGGTTGGCGTAGGAACATTAAAACCTAGAAAATCTACGGCTGGTAGACAGAATGTCAGACCAAATGTTGTCAAATCAAATGTCAGCAGACAAAACGTTAGCAAATCAAAAGTCAGCAAACCAAAGACAAGCAAATAAACAAAAGATGTCGCCAAACCATCGTCTAAACAAAAATAGATGATGTACTTGCAGAACAATTAAATAAGCCACGTAAACGACATTTCCTAAGGCGCAGAGATATTGCTAATGGTGTTGATGAATTTTGGTCTGCAGATTTAATTGATATGAAAGAATATTCCAGAGAGAACAGAGAAGTCGAATACTTGCTAAACATGGTTGATATCTTCAGTAAGTACACGTGGAACTTGTCACTAAAATAAAACAGGCGATGCTATCTGCCATCTGTCACGCAATGCATCAAAGCTCTGGGTCGATCACAGCGGCGAATTTGAGGAAAACAATCCATAAGTATTCTATGTTTAATGGAGGCAGTTGTTGTTGAAAGATGTAATAGTAACTAAGGAATGTTGTGTGGAAGCATGTACATTTAAAAAAAATCAAATAAAAATATCTGAGCGCCCTGCAGTCGCTAGTGCACAAAAATAATAATACTAAACAAAGAAGCATTTGAATGATGCCAGCAGATAAAAACAACTAATATGCTGTAGCAGACAAGTTATTCTTCAGGAGAAAGAGTATTGTGCGCAATCGAGTTATACTTAGCAGAAGCAGGAGAACATTCTTGAAAGGTCATACAAACAACTGGACCTAATACAATTTTGTTATACCAGAAATAAGACAATTCCGGTGATATGCAAGATAGCAGACCTTAGTGGCGAACCGATCACGGGACCATTTTACGAGCATGAATTACCCGCATCATCTCTATGACAAACAGGCACGTCTTCACTCTACAAACACTATATATGCACTCTGGAGAGAAATAATATTAATTTGACGCCTGCATGCAAGAACTGCAAAATAATTATGCCGTATTCTTCTAATGCTTTTTGCTGATTACAAACTTACACATAGAGACCTTGTCTTGCATACCTTGCATTAGAAATATCTTCTGAAATAAGTAATCAAACTTGATAAATATCTGTCTTCCTGGCAAGTTTAGTTTGGTCAGCCTGTCAAATATTTCGTTAAATCGCGCCAATTCTTCATACGATAAGTTCAGCAAAACCAACTTACTTCTGATGTGATATTTTCTGGTATATCTCTGAGGTCTTGTGTTATAATGTAAGTAAGCAGTCTCATCATAACTGTATTCGTCGTAGTCACGAACAATCACATCTTAGATTTTTTATCAAATCAAATAACATCTTATGTCGGATACTATTGTTGTTATCACAGACTTGGAGCAGTCATAAATACCGTTTGAAGTTATCATAAAATTACACTGAAATCCTGATGTGAAATTTCATCTCGATACTACCGCGGTTTCACCCGTATGAAATCTTGAAATACAGCTGTTGCAAAATCCATTGTTAAAATACATGTCGGTTTTAAGGAAAAGTTTGCTAAAAAAAAAGTCAGCGACAAGAACTGCTGTCACGTGGCCAATATTGTCGGCTACGATAACAAGTTTCTGATTCGTTATTCAGCGCGGCTTGTATCAGGAAAAATCTTTTGAAAGTGGTTCTAGGAATAATCAATTGGACAAACAATCTGAAGATTGTATATGATGTGCACAAACAATGACC
Source organism: Megalonaias nervosa (assembly GCA_016617855.1). Classification (NCBI taxonomy): domain Eukaryota; kingdom Metazoa; phylum Mollusca; class Bivalvia; order Unionida; family Unionidae; genus Megalonaias; species Megalonaias nervosa. The sequence goes on from JAECUM010000914.1 coordinate 52,631, forward strand.
TTCGTTCTGAGGGCGGTATCTTTGCTAGCTATGACAAGATGTTCGTTATGCGTCCCCGCAAAGTACTGCAATGTGGCATTTTGATTCCGACCCTATTAATCTAAGAAAAATCAGATCAGATGCGTTTGCATCCTGTTATAAAGTTTTCTGTTGGTGTTAGCATGGTGTTTACAAAGATAGATGACAGAGAAACCGATGCACATTTCATTTCTAAGCCAGTGTGAAAATTTGACGAGAAAACACTTGATATCAAAAACGATTTTAGCTTGCTAGAAGCAAGATCGATGCATTAAAGTGCAATGTATGTGACTGGATTATACTTACTGTATCAAGATGTGTTGTAGGTACTTTAAAATAATGCAGTCCACAGTGTAGTCGATCGTATGTAAAGCTACCTGCAAAAATTAAGTCGAGCCAAAGCTGAGCGTAAAAAATAATGATACTAATTTTTCAAGGTTGGCTGTGTTGTCAGCACTGGATCCTACAACAAAAACGCTTGAGTGAGCAACTATGTCGCATACCAAGATACGTTAAAATTTTCTAGGACACAATGTCCTGTGCAAGTAAATGGCGTGCCAAGATTTGAAGGGCTAAATAATATCTCAGTAAATAATTCTTGGCGTGAGCTACAGCGAAGGTATCTATCCCGTACATATTTCTTAAGTGACATCTGATCACCAGATTTTGTCAATGAAATAATCGATTCTTGGCATTGTAAATGAATCCGTTTTGGTGACACTGTTCCCTTTTCTATTGTCAATACACATGTCGAATGTATTATCTGGTTTTGGAACAAGAATATATATATATATATATATATATATATATATATATATATATATATATATATATGAGCTCCAGTCGCTTTTACTTGGTTCTATCAAATTATTCTCCAGCAAATATTGAATTTCATTTTTCAGATATTCTTGCTTGAGAGGATTCATCCTGTAAGGATGCTGTTTCACAGGTGTAGAACCTGCAATATGAACGTCATGATATATGTTATTTGTTCTTCTTGGAATATCAGGAAAGAAGTTCATATAATAGCTGTTTCACCTCACACCTTTCTTGATGTTGTTGATGTGAAAGTTTCTGGTCCAGATTGTTCAATATTTCTGAATTTCGAAGATTGTTTAAACCAGCGAAACTACGGTCAGATTGCGTTCCATTGTTAATATTCTAACTGTGGTATATGTTTTTCTAAATTATTTGACTGATTAACTGTGCTATCTCTATCAAAATAATCCTTTAACATATTTATATGACAAAGTTGTTTTTCGGTTTCCGCCTCTAAGGAGTATTAATGATATAATTTAAGTCACTAAGTCTTTTCAACTGTATAAGGACCAAAACACTTAACCCGAAGAGGATTTTGAAGTATGGGCAAGAAAGCCAGAACTTTATCACCAGGCTAAAAGTTCATTCGCTGTTTATCTCCATCCCACCTTAATTTCAAATTTGACCTAGTTGAGTTTAAAATAGTTCTTGCTACTTCACAAGCCTTTGAAAATTTTTATATTTGAAATAAGAGTCATGGTAAAGAAGATTAATTTGGAATCTTAATAACTTCAATGGTCCACGGACAGTATGTCGAAAACAACAAACAGTTGAAACGGACTAAAAACGATTCTGAACTGCAAACAACAGCAAATGAACAACCACATCCAAATCATTTCCTGTATCATAGCAACAGGACCGAAGTTTGATGAAATCTTCCTAAAGCCCCTTGACTTACAGTGTGAGAGGCACAAGATTTAAACTGTTGGATGCCTAATTCATGTGTAACGTGTTGGAAAACTCCAGACATAAAATTAGACATTTGATCAAACTGGGCACATTTGGGAGTGTCAAAAGGGTTAAAAAAAAACTTTACCAAATCTTGTACAATAATTATCTTTAAAATATTTATTGCCTCTGGAAATCTTGTGGACGAAGACATTATGGTCAACATTGCTGGTTGCCTGATTTCGTCCTAGGTAAGGGACCGACACAGTCTACCATTCTGCCAAATGGTTCGTCAAATGCAGGAATAGGTTGCAGATGAACCTTAGGTATCTTCTGCTTGGGTTCTCCTACCATGCGAAAAGTGTGACAATATCTGCAGTAGTTACACGCATCATTTTAATTTTCGACAAATAAAAATGATTCAAGATCTTGCGATATGTCTTACTGACTCCTAAATGACCAGCCAATGGAGTTTCATGGGTTAGAGTAAGAATATCCTGTCGATATGACCTCGGAATGACAACTTGATAGTTTCCTGACCACTCGTCACCAGCGGTTACCTCAGGTGACCTCCATTTTCTCATTATGATCCCATTATTCACAAAATAGCTAGCTGTTACATGCATGGGTTCAGTTTCGCTAATAGCCCTCTGAAACAAGCAGAAATCTCAAGATTTTACTCCTGTTCAATAACGAGTGATTGTCTTTTGTCACTTGATTAGAATAAAGAGAATGAATAGTTAAAAGAGGATAACTTTGTCAATACCTATTGATTATTAAATACAAGAGCTAAGGTGACCTCATTAAAAGACTGACAAATAAATGCGTCAACTAAAGGAATAATTTCCAAATGAAGATCATTCTCAAGAGCCCTTTTTGCCATAGCTCTAGTAACTGCACAAACAGGATACAAATCAGGGATGTCACTCGCAATAGGATCAACATCTTGATCCAAACAAGACTTGTCAGTTATTAGTGGATTAACGACGACCTTATCTCCAACTTGGTTATTGCCTAAATAAACGAATGCATCATATAGGTAAAGAAGTCATCGCTCTAAAAGTCACGGATCCTGAGACTACGTCTGATGCCAAATTGTTATAGCGGCGAGGAGCATTAACAATGCCGCACACTACTCACTGAATAAGAACACCTTCATTAGAAGACTTCTCAGACAACGTCATAGTACCTGATAACAAAAGAAGCTTCTGTGTCGTTTAATATTGTAATAAGGATCGGTTTGACAGAATCATCAATAAGTGATATAGAACCTTCTGCCATGAATGGTTAATCAGTCTCTAAAATAGATTCAGACGGGTTTGTTTGGCCTAACAAATGTATTGCTTTCAATACAAGATCGAGACCTTGACCTCTTAAAAATAAGAGCGTTTGGAATAGTTATATCTTTATCATGTTGCTTATTTTTCAACCTGTAGTAATCAGAGTTGTCTTTCCATTTTTTGTTATAAGTGAATGTAGGAAGAGATTTATGTTGGTTACTTTTTAAATTGTATCAATCAGAAATGACGAATATTTTCTTTTTTTAATAAGTGCATGTAGGAAGAGATGCTGATTTTTGATCAGTCTTATCAGATGTTTGTTTATTAAACGTTGTGCCAAATTGAAGTTTTGAGGTATTCGTATGTTATATATATATAATCTTCGTCCTCCGTGATTGGGGGCAATGCCTACCTTATTTTTTATGCTTCTAAGAAACAAACAAAATGTTTGCTTGAATTTGAGTTCAAGACCTTGACACTTCCCTATGGCATTCTATTGTGTCTTAGGTCAAGTGAAATTAGTATAAGTAGGATATGGTAAACAATAATTGTTTCTGTTTTATGATCAGTCTGTGGAATCACTTATAGTTGTGTTCAGATATCATTTGAGAGGAATTATTTATTGACATTATTCATTGGAATTACCAAGTGCTAATTGCCTTTCCGAACTAAAAGACTACTTTGGGGTTATTGAGAATTCATTCAAAGGCATTCTAGATGATACGATATTATGAGATACATCAAAACATTCAAGACTATTGGATTTCATTCATTACATTCTATACGTTTGGACTTGTGAGAGAACATTTAAGGTTATTTTGTCGATATGGCCCAGGTACCAGCTCATAACGGTTTAAGATACATCCTTTAACAACATCATAATCAGCACTCTGTTGTAACGACAGTAAAATTTAAACTTATCGAGCTAATGCTCCCTTGACAATTTGAAGCTCTCAGCAATGTTCTCAAAGGAAGAAAGTATTTATCTACTTCTTTTTCCTGAAAAGGGAGTACTAACCTAGTATTTCTTCTAACATCAAAACCTGAACTAGTGTGTAAACGGCTGAGAGTGCTCCTCTTGCTTGTTCTAATTCTTTTCACCCTTTATAGCATTTACATTTCTCTTCTCTGCATAGAATGAAAAGAAATGTAAAATTATATCTGCTAATTTATTGCTGGGTTCGCTGTGCTTGAGTAATCAAAGTTTCTTATGTATGACGTTCATTATAATACAACTCAGAGGAAATATGGTAACCAATCATGGGCGCCCGCGGGATTTTTTGCAGTGGGGGGTCAGGACTTTGTGCAGGGGGGGTGTCAGGATTTTCAGGGGGGTCAGTCAGTCACGGCCGGGAGAGTTAGTATAAGAAGCAGTCTGAAACTAAAGCTAATATTTATTCAGCGTTTTGAACAGAATCTTGTGACATATTTTCAGCTTCATTTGCATGATTAAACTTGTCGGAATTTATATATATATATATATATATATATATATA